>CM045768.1:95879898-96079473 GCA_025200525.1 Camellia lanceoleosa
TCTTGTTTTGCAACTCGTTGCTAATGTGTTGATTGATACGAGCATCTCTATCTTTATATCTCGCGATTTGCATCTGCTTTTGGGATTGAGCGACACGCTTAGCATCTCCTATATGTGTAGTATCATCTGTCAGTGAGTTGATTTTTGAAACAAGGGTGTAGAGGTTGTGATGTAGAGGTCGCCGATCGTCGACTTCCCTTTCCTTTGTAGTTATGCCCATGTCGGGATTTGATGTTATCTTAGGTATGGGCCGGTTATCGCCATATCAAGCGCTTATTGATTGTTACCGATAGAGGGTCACAAAGATGTACTTTGAGCGGATTGCTTTTATTTCACGGGGATCGGGTTGGTAGTGTTTTGCCATCGGTGTATGATCCGCAGGGGTGGAGTGAGTTGAGTGGTCTTCTTGCTAGCCTTTTGAGTAGTGAGTGTGATGAGACCCAGACTGTGTTACCAAGGGTGGTTTGTGAGTACTCGAACGTCTTTCCCGAGGATCTTGTTAGTTTGCCACCTCACAGAGAGATTGAGTTCTCTATTGATCTAGTGCCCCGACAAATACCGATTTCTATGGCACCATATTGTTTTTGCCCTAGCCAAGTTAGTGGAGTTGAAGATTTAACTCTAGGAGTTGCTAGATAAGGGCTACATTCGCCCTAGTGTTTCTAGCCATTGGGAGCAATCCTCTTGCTAAAAAAAAAAAAGTGGTGCTTTGAGACTTTGTATCGACACGGAAGTTGAATCAGTTACGGCCAAGAATAAGTACCCTTATGCTCAGAGTAGATGATCTGCTCGATCGCTTGAAGGTTCCTGTTTCTCTAAGATAGACTTGAGATCGGTTATCATCGCTGAGCAGTGGAGGAGGATATTCAAGAAAGATTCAGACGCCGTATGGGCCACTATGAGTTTCGGTGATGCCATTTGGGCTCACCAATGCACCTAAGAATGTTTATAGATTTGATGAATCGGATCTTCCCAATTCTAGATCGCTTTTGTGGTCGTTGTGGACGACATTCTCGATTTATTCGCCTTCAAAGGAGGAGCACGAGGAACACTTGAGAGTGGTGCTTGAGTTACTTAGAGCCCATAAGCTTTATGCTAAGTTTGGAAGTGTGAGTTCGCCAAAGGAGGTAGTTCTAGGCCATGTGGTTTTTGGGGAAATGGTGTCTCATGATACGCTCCAAGATGGAGGCAAGGCAAGATTGGGGCACGCCTTAAGAGTGTGTTTGAGATCCCGCCAGCTTTTCGATTACTGCATCACCAAGTTTGTGAAGGATTTTTTGTTAGCTGTTGACTAGATTGACCCTAAAGGAGTCAAATTTGTATGGAGGATACTTGTGAAAAGTCATTTCAGAGTTGAAGGTTGGATGACCACCGCCTCCCATTGATTATTCCGAGACAGGGGTTGGGTTATGCGCTTATTGTGATGCCTCACGAGAGGGTTTGGGTGGTGTGTCGATGCAAGAGGGGAAAGTGGTTGCCAATGGCTCACGCCAATTGAAAATACACGGAGAAGAATTACCCCTACACACTTAATCCTAGAGTTAGCAATGGTGATCTTTGCCTTGAAGATTTGGAGGCATTACCTTATGGTGAGAGATTTGAAGTGTTTTTTTCGATCATAAGAGTTCAAATATCTGCTTACGTAAAGACTTGAACTTGAGGCGAGGAGGTGGATGGAGTTTATTGAGGATTACGACTTCGAAGTTGCATTATCATCCCAGGAAGGCCAATGTAGCCGATGCCCTTAGCAGAAATCTGTTGGTGATGTAGCTAGTATAGCCATCCGTGAATGGGAGATGTTGGGTGCACTTGGGGAGTTTGATTTGCTTCGGCGAATCCGCTGAGGCCACAAAATTTGTTTTCTGCGCCAGTGCCTACACTTGTGACTCGAGTGTTAGAGGCACAAAGAGGTGACTCCTGAGGTAGATTCCTCCGAGAGAAGATCTCCAGCCGGAAGGTTGAGAAGGGTTTGACTCTGGTATCCCGACCTCGAAAGTGTGAGATATCGAGACCATTTGTTTGTGCCTTCTGAGTCTTGCCGAGAGGAGGTACTCCCGAGAGTTTCACCATTCACGCCTTTGTGGTGCATCCGGAGGCACTAAGATGTATCGGGATTTGGGTCGCCCGCTTTTGGTGGTGGGGTATGAAGAGAGATGGCGCTTTTTGTATCTAAGTGTCTTACTTGTCGCAGTGAAGGTCGAGCACGAGGCCGCCGGGTTTGTTACGCCTCTTGCCTATTGCCGAGAGTGGAAGTGGGAGCATGTCACTATGGACTTCATTGTAGGTCTTCCGAGGACTCGGGAGGGTAGTGATACTATTTTGGTGGTTGTAGACCTGCTGACTAAGTCGGCTCACTTCATTCCTATGCGCCGTAAAAGATCTGTAGATCATCTTGTCGACTTGTATATTCGGGACATAGTGAGGTTGCACGGGTTCAAGTGATTTATCGCCTCTTGATAGAGATCCTCGCTTATCGCCTGTGTTGTAGCAAAAGTTTGCAGAGTGCCTTGGGCACTAAGTTGACCTTTAGCACGGCTTATCATCCTCAAATCGGACAAGCCGAAAGGCATTATTCGTGATCCTTGAGGATATGCTTCGGTTGTGTTCTTGACTTTAGTGGGTCATGGGAGAGATACTTGCCCTTAGTGGAGTTTGCCTCACAACAATAGTTTTTCCAGCTTAGTATCGGTATGGCAATCGCTTGAGGCCTTGTATGGCCGGACTGTAGGTCTCCAATTTGTTGGGCCGAGGTGGGTGATGCACCTTTATTGGGTCCGGAGTTGGTGATGGAAATGACGGAGAAGGTTTAGCTTATCCGTAGGAGGCTTGTTATAGCTTAGAGTCGTCAAAAATCGTATGCCGATCGTAGGAGGAGACCTTTGGTATTTGAGGTGGGTGATCATGTCTTTCTAAAGATATCACCTAGGTGGGGATTGATGAGATTCGGGAAGAGTGGGAAGTTGTCCCCTCGATTTATTGTCCCTTTTGAGATCCTTGAGAGGATTGGTGAGGCTGCTTATCGTTTAGCTTTGCCACCGCAATTGTCCGGAGTTCATGACGTGTTTCATGTGAGTATGCTTTGGAAGTATGAGCCGGATCCATCACATGCATTGGATTGGACCGACTTAGAGGTAGATGAGGATGCCTCTGTGATGAGGAGAGGTCGGGTTCGGTCTGGATAGGCGGGATCAAGTTTTGGCAGGCAAGACCATCCCTTGGTAAAGGTTTGTGGAAACATCACGGTGGAGGAAGCCACTTGGGAACACGAGTTGGAGGTCCGAGAGAAATATCCTGGATTCTGCTTATAGATGCTTGAGCATATGTTGTTTATTTTGTCAATAATATTGAACCTTAAGTGTGTTGAATATAACTTAGGTTGTGAAACATGGTTTATGTTTTGAGTTCATGGAAGTATTTTGAAACTTGCCTCATAATCGAAGTTTAGTGTAACATTGCATATGTTGATTGTGTTGTAGAATTGGAGTTATATCATGGAATTAAGTATGATATGGAAATGGGAATCACATATATTGAAAAACTGCTGAATTTGAAAGGAAATTGCATATTAATAATGCAGTTGAAATATATATTGTGTAATGCCTCTTGATAAGAGATGAAATGACCCAGAATGGGTCAAGTTGTTTATTATTGTGATGTAATATTATTGGAATTTGAGAAAAACTGTTTTGAAAACTCATGCTTAATTTCTAGACTAAATTCTTTAGGGGAGGTTCTAGCGAACCGATCTTTCCCATTTGGTTATTGTATTCGACTTAGGTTCCGTGGATCCTATTGTTACATAATTGTGGTTGTCGCCCTTAATTTCTTATTTCGAGTTATGGGTTACATTGGGCAAATTCATTACTGTGTTGGGAGTGTTTGGGGAGCAAAGGGTTGATGCCTGTAATTTGGTCCTTCGCCGAGTGAGCAGCTTTGTCGCCGAGCAAGCTCTTTTTGTTTGGTCCTTCGGCTCAGCTAAGGTTTATTCGCCGGCAGGAACGCCCTCGCTTAAGACCTGAGAGTCAGGTTTCTTGGCTCGGGCGAGCTCTCCTTCGCTCGAGTGGGAAAGATGTATATTTTTGAGTTCTTCGCTCGAGCGAGGATTTTGTTGCTCGAGTGCTTATGGGTTGCGCACCTAAAGCTTCGAAGTTTTGGCTCGAGCAAGACTTTCTTCGCCGAAGCGAAGTCTTTTCTAGTTCCGTCACTCGAGCGACCAATCCTTCGCCGAGCGAAATTGCTTTTATATAAATACGCCAGCATGGGTTTTAAATACACTTTTTCATCCTCTTTTGATTTCAAAACCCTAGGTCCGTGTTCTTTCCTCCACTCACCTTCTCTTAAGTTTCATCTAGTTTTAAGGTATTTCTACCCTAGGTTCTTTGTTAAAAGATAAAGGACACGAGAGCTTTTCTTTAACTGAGAGTTTGGCGGTTTGGAGCACTTTGGACTTTTTGTCATCTTCTCCATTCGAAGTTTTTCACTTCGAGGCAGGATACCCTACTCCATATTATAGGTTTTGTCCTAAGTTTTGGTCATTTTGATATGTGGGTGTTGTTTGGAAATTTTGGGTTTGAAATATAATTTGAGAACAATCTGGGTTTTTCATATATTAAACATCATATGTTTGTAAGTCATGAAAAATGACTATGATAGTGTTAAATTGAGAAAATTGAACCTTAGGGTTGATTTTGGGGAAAAAGGGAAAAAACCCTAATTGTTGTAACAAATTAATTTGTATAATTAATTTTGGGAAAAATGTGGAATTAAGGTTATTTCATGAAATTGGAAAAATTATGAGTTTATATTTGTTGATACATTTATTTCCTGTTCATAAATAACTGTTTTGGGCTATTGGTGGAGGATAGTCGTGATTGTTGTAGACATTGCATGTTGATTAGGGAAAACTGAAACTAATCACATTGAATAAGTCATTGAATATGATCGTTAAATTAATACAAAGAATATGTGTATTGATTGAATATTGTGTGTGACAAGTGTTTAATACATTGTATATGCATATTGTTTGGGAGGAGATAGGGGATGTACTCCACGGTTTGGGAGGAGATAGGGGATGGACTCCATTAGTACAACAAATATGTGTACTTATTGATTTATGGAAGTGTTTCAGTATGAGCCTTAGTCTCATTTGAATTGTTGGTATTGGAAGTAATGTTGATGTGAGATAGTCTCATTTTGTAGTTTGGCTAGTTCTGAGCCATGTTTGTATAAATGAAAAGTTGAATAGTAACTTAAAGTGAAACATGTCATGGACATTATTGTCATAAAATTGAATTGTGTTATAATTGATTTTAAGTGGTAACCATCTATCTAATGCTATTGCTTTAGTCAATTTCTATATTTGGTTTAGTATATTTCGGCCGGTGGCTCACCCTATACGGGAACATCATTTTCGTGTCCAGTGGACGTGTTGCCTCCAAGAACTTAGCTTGAAGGATTTGGATTTGAAGACTTGTTTTTAGTTATTTGTTATTTGATATTACATGTAAACTCAAGCCGAGGGCTAAATTTGTAGTTGAGTTATTACTTTTGTGTCCAAGTGTTGGCTTGAAAGATGTAAGCCCGTAGGGCATTTACTTCGATGTTATATGTAATGTCTTTAATAAGAATACTGATGAATGAAATAATATTTTGTTTTCTTTTTACCAATGCATGTCAATATTGTATATAGTATGGGCTTATTTTGAGGCGTGGCATGCACCACCACTATATTCTGCCATGCCATGCCTTCCATCCCACCACCACCACGCTTTCACCTCCAACCCACCTTCATTCCCCACCACCACTAATGCTTTTAGAGACAAAATTTAGACAAAAGATGAAATTTTTGTTACCAAAAATGTGTATTTTTAGTGACAAAATTAGATATTTAGTGATGAATTACTTCATTTTTGGAATCAAAATTTGTCTTAAAAATAAATATTTTTGGACTAAATTATTTTGTCTCTCGCATTTATTAGCTTTTCTTATTTATTGTAGTGACCATAACTAAATATAAAATATATTTTTAAAAATTTCTAAAGAAATATTTTTAATGCAATTTACAAGGAGGGTAGAAACTAAAATTAATCCCCTGGTGATGAATCAATGTTTAACCCCGATGAACTTAATCCTCGTGATGAAAAATCCAACCCAAAAGTTAGCTCCTGATGATCGATATAGATGGAATTTTCACTTAGTCCATCTATATTCCATTCATATAATTTTTAGAAGAAACAAAAATTGATTATTGATATTAGTTTCTTCAAATTGAAGATCGTGGTGTCTGGCCTGTGTACCAATTTTTGTAAGAGTAGTAGGGTTATTCTCAAGATTAGTAGATTGAAATTGTTCTTCTAAGTGCTAATTTTAGGATTAGTAGTCAGTCGTGTCTCGAGTCGTAGTCACTATTTAGAGGTAGTTGTTGAGTTAATTATCGATAGTGAAGAAGGCGTGGAAGATCTAAAAGCTTTTAAACCTGAAAATTAAAATTAATTACTAAAACTGAAATAGAAATTAAAATAGAAATTACAAATAGATTTAACTAAAATTAAAGAGTTGATAACTTACAACTTGGTTTACTGGATACTTGAAAATGTAGCTTCAAAATACATAACTTTAAAATACATAAAAAGATAAAATTGTTTATAGAAGGAGGGTGAGAGAAGGTTTTAGGAATTCTAGATTTTGCAAAAATTCTACCTTCTATCTCGACCGAAGAGGCTCTTTTTATAGGCAAGTAAATGATCAGAGCTTTGTGATCTCGAAGCAAATGACCGAAAGTAGGAAGCACATGGTGCTATCTACGCTTTGACCGATTGAGATTGCCTATCTTTAACTTGTCTTTTTTCTAGAATAGTGAATAGTGACTTTTTCACTATTCATTATTTTCGGTGGAGGCGTGGATCGACAATTGATGATGGGAATCACTATATATATCGCCAGCCTTTTTTCAAAGTAAGAGTAGTGATTGAAGTTGATGTATGTATAGAATCCATGGACCAATTAGGCATATGGGTCCTGAGCATCTTGGAATTGTGGACCGTATGGATCATGACTTGTAGAGGTTGTAGATGAGGCTGATCCAATAGACTCGCTGTCTTCATCTTATGACTTGGCTTGGGCTAATAATAATTTTGCAATTTGAATGAGTTCTTCATTACTTGTTTTCGACTTGGGCTTTTTGGGCTTGCTTTGATGACTTGTTTTTGGAAGGCTCAAGACTTACTATTAGGCTTCCAAGTCCGATCAGAAGTGAGAGGAAGAAGGGCTTTTCTTAAGTGACTAAAGTAGTTGAGTTCTGCTGGAGAAGACTTAACCATTGTTGGAGTAGGCACATGAATATTAATTGGGAATTCTTGTTAGACTTGATCAATAATTTGTTGGGTTTTGAATGCATCCCACCATTTGACAAAATGTTGCTGAATGACTATGTTGTCTGAAAGACTATATTGCCATTTAAATATCCAAGGGACTTTGTATTTGGACATAAAATAGAGTAATATATGGAATTGACTCTTGTGTTAACTCAATTTATAAACTGAAGAGAAATAAGTGACTTGGGTCATTAGGTCGGCGATAATTTCTGATGGCACCATGTTGAAACCACCGCTCAAAAACTAAGAAGGAAATTATGACTTAAATTTAGGATCAAAGAGAAAAACAAGAGTGACCGTATTTAACTCATTTTGGTGTAGAAGGAGTTCGAACCATGCATCAATGTAATCATAATAACTATATTGTATCTTATGACTAGGAAGATCTCTCTGAGTAAGAAAGGGAGACCCCATTCATCAAAGGATACAATGTTGTGTATGTATATGAATGATAGATGATTTTGCCGGGATTGAGTCTATCATAAATCGGTTTAATTACTATGGACTTGTGATGAAAGAGGATATCTTTATAAAGGTAATTGACTTATCCGATAAGAGAGAATGAAATTCCATCCAAGGGAAATACATTTTACTAAGTCAATGACATTTGACTATTTTGAAATCATTATCGACCCTATAACCCGGTCATGCTCGCCAAGAACAAGATGTTGTTTATACTCTTATCAATACAATAGTGCATCATTTTATTGGTAACACTACCGTGTATTGAAGATAGGAGTAGAGAATTGTTATAGAATCTTAGATGCCCCTCTTTATTCCATTTCAGATGGTATAAAGATGTTTTCTTGATGAAAGTTAAAGGCCGGTTTGATGCTAACAAAGGATTATTGGAAAACTAAATTATTGATGGCCTTCCTACTCTTTTTTTGTTGAAAGAGTAAGAAAGAAATTCCGGATCATCACAATAGAATGACCATACCCTTTGTTGACTATACATATGGCCATTTATAGGACTAGTTACCGACGAAGGTCTAGCCTCATGCAATGAGCTCAAACTCAAAGATCAAATAAAGAAACAAAATCTACCTAAGAAAAAAAAGAATTAGAGAATTTAGATCAATTTGCCTATGATACTAAAAAACGTAGTATCCTCCTAAAACCCGAAAACACCACAATTATGGAAATCCTCAAAACATTATTCCAAAAATTCAAAAATATAAAACTCCTAAACAGAGTTATCAAGAACTCCAAATTTCAAAGATCTAATAAAGGCAAACAGAAAGCCTCTTATAGAAAGAAAGATAAGTCCACAATAAAATGTTATAAGTGTGGACAAACTGGTCATTATGCTAATCGTTGTAAAGCAAAAATTCAACAAAAAACTTAACGAGATGGCACTTGATAATCATCTCCAACAACAGATTCTTCAAGCCATGTTTGGGGACAAATCAGACACTAGTCCTAGTTTCGATGATGGACTTGTTGAACTTTATTCACCTTCAAGGCCCCGATCTAGAATCTTACTCTGCTCCCGAAACTTGTCCCTGTCAACAAAATAATGTCATTCCGATTTCAGAAGCTAACTATTGGAAAACAATAGTTGAAATGAATGGTCTTGACTTAGGAGGCCCTAGTTTAAATGTTCTTACTGATAATGAGCAAAGATATGTTAAATATTTTCGACTAGATAACATATCTAGAAATGAAACTAAAACTTTTGAAAGTTTCTGGAAGAATTTTTGGCTTTCTTGGTCAATTATCTTAACAAATTTAAAATATCAAAAATATTTTTTCTAAATAATTTTACTGACTGCTGCTTTTTCTGCAAACACTAGAATGAAAAAAGTTACCAACAACTGCCTCAGATGACTTGGGTGTGACTTTCTGAAGGAGGATGCCACCATAACCAATATCAGAGGCATTTGTTTGAATGATTTTGAATGTAGAGGAATAAAGCGGGAAAAGGTTGACATATTATTTTTGACTTCTTTTGCCAATAAGCGGTATGGTAGAGAATGGGAGGAGATTTATGTGACCGTCATCAAAAAGAGGTTTTTCCTCGGTCTTGATAGAATTCAACAATGTAATTAAGAGCTTTGAAATTATTTGTAATGCGTTTTATCTAAGATTTTATCAGAAGGATGGAAACAAAGTGTTAATAGATAGACTTATGGGGAGAATAGTATTTTATAGTATGTCAAAATCTAAGAAAATCTTAATTTGAAACTTTAATAAATTTTAGGAAACGAGAATGACTAAAGCCATTTGTGTTTTTAATAATGGAAAGAAAATGAGAAATGATGTTTCGGTGTTCTTGATTGACTTGGAAAAAATAAGAATGTCATCTATATAAACTATAGAAAAAATGAAAAAGAGTTAATATTTCATTCATGATATTTCAAATTTTTGAGGTGCATTTTTTTAATTTTTAGGCATTATGTTATTATATATGACCAAAGGTGTAGTAAAAGAAGAAGTTTTAAGTCGTCCATAGGGTGAATTTGTATTTGTCAAAATCCACTTTTAAAGATCAAATTTACTAAAGATGATAGCTTGACTAAGTTTTTTAATTAAATCCTTTTTATTTGGGATTGGGTATCTGATTCATTCTAAAACTTTATTTAATGATTTATAATTGATGACTAATCGTGGAATGCCACGTTCAAGTTTAGCTTTTTTATTGACATAAAAAGCAGGGCAAGACTAGGGTGACTTATTTTTACGAATGATATTATTATTTAGTAATTCATTAATTTCTTTTTTACACATTTCGGCTAACTCATTATTCATTTGAATTGGTGAGTTAGTAAAGGAATGTCGTTTATTAAAATTTTTACTAATAATTTTTGTGTTCCATGTTTCTTCTATGCCGAGAAAGCACTGAGTAGAGTAGAGACTAAGTAGAACTAATAATAGTTTCTAAAAATTGTTTAATTTTTGATTTAGAATGGGATTGTTAATTGAGATTCCCAGCAACGTTTGATTATCCTTTAGCATTTCTTTAAACTTTAATTGTTTGGTTAATCGATAATAGATTGACCAAAGAATGTTTCATATCTCAATCTATTAATCGATTAACCAAACAACTAAAGTTGCTCAAAAGAAGTAAAATACAAACTGCTTGAATCTCAATTAACTAATCCCATTCTTGTTTAAAAAATTGAACAATTTCAAAATCATTTAGAAACTACTGCTAGTTCTACTCTACCTAGTGCTTTTTGGCATAGGAAGAAACATGTAGTGACACTTCCTTATATTAAAAATTTTAATGAACGATTAATTCCTACTAAATCTTGACCAATTCAAATGAATAATGACTTAGTTGAAATGTGTAAAAAAGAAATTAATGAAGTACTAAATAATAATATCATTCGTATGTGACCCTGATCTTGCCCTGCTTTTTCTGTTAATAAAAATGATAAACTTGAACATGGCGTTCCACGATTATTCATCAATTATAAACCATTAAAAAGTTTTAGAATGGATCAGATACCCAATCCCCAATAAAAAAGATTTAATTAAAAAACTTAGTCAAGCTGTCATCTTTAGTAAATTTGATCTTAAAAGTGGAAATACAAATTCACTCCGATGATCGATATAAAATTGCTTTTACTACACTTTTTGGTCATTATGAATGGAATGTAATGCCTTTTGGTTTAAAAAATACACCCAGTGAATTCCAAAATATCATGAATGAAATATTTAATCACTTTAGTCATTTTTCTATAGTTTATATAGATGACATTCTTATTTTCTCCAAGTCAATTGAAGAACATTGGAAACATCTCCAATCATTTCTTTCCATTATTAAACACAATGGCTTAGTCATCTCTGCTCCTAAAATTAAGTTATTTCAAATTAAAGTCAGATTTCTAGATTTTGACATCTACCAAAATACTATTCTCCCCATAAGTCGATCTATTGAATTTGCTTCTAAATTTCCCGATAAAATCTTAGATAAAACGCAGTTACAACAATTCTTAGGCTCTCTTAATTACATTGTTGAATTCTATCAAGACCTTAGGAAAACCTGTCAACCTCTTTTTGATCGGTTGAAGGATAATCATCCTCCATAGTCTCCCAGTCATACTGCTATTATGCAGCAAGTCAAAAAATATGTCAAAACTTTCCCTTGCCTTGGTATTCCTACATTCAAAATCATTCAAACAAATGCCTCTGATATTGGTTATGGTGGCATCCTCCTTCAGAAAGTCACACCCAAGTCATCTGAACAGATTGTTCATTTTCATTCTGATGTTTGGAACAAAGCACAGAAAAATTAGAGTACTATAAAAAAAGAAATTTTATCTATTGTATTATGTATTAGCAAATTTCAAGATGATATTTTAAATCAGAAATTTTTAATACGTGTTGATTGTAAAAGTGCAAAATATGTTTTAGAAAAGGATGTTCAAAATATTGCTAGTAAGCATAATTTTGTTCGCTATAACTGCTTTTAAGTAATTTTGATTTTGATATTGAATGTATTCATGGTAGTCAAAATTCTATTCCTCGATTTCCTTACCCAAGAATTTTTTACAAGAATAGTGTGTCATACCTACTCCTTATATTTCAACTCACAAGTTACAAGTTACTCAATATCAGAATTAATTCGCTATTGTGCTTTTAAAATATCCTATTTAAAGACAATTGACCAAGTTCCTACCTCCAATTCCATCATATTAGGAGTAAGTGCAACTTAATTGCTCACTACACCAATCAATCTTCATTTCCATATTGAAAGTTTAGATATCCTCAACGATGCTAAACTAATTTTATCTCTTCATGTACAGATGTCAAGCCAAAACTTTCTTCAAAACCTCTTGCTATAGTTCTCACCAATCAACCTATTGTTGTATCCCCAATTGATCAAGTCAATGATACCAGATCCTTATAACATTCCAAAGCCAAGTTACACTTTAGCTTTGGCTACAAATCCATTTGCTTGTCACCAATTGTCCCATGCCTCCTAATTATCCATACAGAGCTACCCCAAGAACAGATTATGTTCTTAAACTCCAAATATCCAATCTTTTATTTTACAAAGAACCAAATTCCACAAACATAGTCACAATGTCATTGACTTAGTTAAAATGTATTTCCTTATGGATGGCATTTCATTCCTCTCATCCGCATAAGCATTACCTTTTATAAAGATATCCTCTTTTATCACAAGTCCATAGTCATTAAACCCATTTATGATAGACTCAATGCCAGTAAAATCATCTACCATTCCTTATACATACACAACATTGTATCCCTCGATGAATGGGGTCTCCCTTTCTTACTCAGAGATCTTCCTAATCATAAGATACAATACAGTTATTATGATTACATTGATGCATGGTTCAAACTCCTTCTATACCAGAATGAGTCATACAGTCAGTCACTCTTGGTTTTTCTCTTTTGATCATAAATTTAAGTTAGAATTTCCTTCTTGGTTTTTGAGATGGTGGTTTCAATATGGTGCCGCCGCTTGGCCGCTACTTACACATCTGGAGTTCCGGACTGAACTACGGAACGGAATTCATTCCAGAACAGGGCAAAGCTATCCTCTCCTCAATCAATTTGTTGACTCCGCGAAGCTCTTGTGCAACGAAGAAGTCTTTGAATCAATTCGTTCTGTCCTCCACATAGGCAACGTCGGGTCCCGAATCCGCTCCTGTAAGCAAACAAATGAAACTATTGCGAAAGTACGTGCCCGTGTAAAGCATTAAAATAAGTTGTATTGAAAAACAAAATCACTAACTGCTTTGACATCTTAGAAATGATCCCTTTGACCTAATGACCCAAGTCACTTATTTCTCTTTAGTTTATAAATTGAGTCAACACAAGAGTCAGTTCCCTATATTACTCAATTTTATGTCCAAATACAAAGTCCGTTGGATATTTAAATGGGAATACAGTCTTTCAAACAACATAGTCATTTGATAGCATGTTGTCAAATGGTGGGATGCATTCAAAACCCATCGAATTATTGATCTAGTCCAACAAGAATTCCTAGTTAATATTCATACGCCTACTCCAACAATGGTCAAGTTTTCAAAGAGAACTCAACTCGCTTCAGCCATTACTCAAGGAAGCCCACTTTTCTCACTACAAAGACTTAGAAGCCCAATAACAAGTTCGAGCCTTCCAAAACAAGTCATCAAAGTCCAAGCCCAAAGCAAAGCCCAATTCAAAAACAAGTAATGAAGAACTCATTCAAATTGCAAAATTATTATTGCCCCAAGCTAAGTGTAACATGCCCGGGGTACTCATGCCAAGATAAATGCTTCTAACCTCTTGGTCTTTGATTTAGTCTCACAAGTGCAATATGAAACATAGATGAGAGTCCACATTTGGCAAATTTTAGAAAATCCATTTTATTGCAAAAAAAAAATATTTTGCCAGATATGGACCGTGTCATCAGATCTTAGAGTCGCTATATAATATTTTGGAAAATTAGAAAACCCATGACTCGTGCCAAGGCCACTGTTCGTCATAACCAAAGTTGTCTTGGTTCAGAACCTTAGGTATGAGAAGGGAATGTCATTAATTGAGTACCCTCGCTACCCGATCAAAAGATTGGCCTTTATTAAACCATGATATGAAGTTTATTTACTTTATATGTTCATATTTCGATTATTTAATAAATCCTAAAAATTACTATGTGATGCATACAAGTATAGACTATGTCATTTATTTTGGAATAATTTGATTTCATGTATTTTGAAAGAGTTTTGAAGATGTACAACTCAAAGAAATTGAGTCTACAGCCATGAAAACCAACATCATTCCAAATTAAGCAACACAACCTCCATCCACTGGTATTCATAGAGTTATATCACATAAGCAAATAGCCTCATGGTAGAATGCTAAACATAGTAAGAAAAATACACACAAACGGGATGTTAAAGCATAAAAACTTACATGTTTGACGTCCCGCGAACAAGCTACAAAACAAAGTTAGTAAAACATGCATGATCTTATATACAAAATCCTAATGCAATTCACTCATGAGATGCAACTAAAGATTTAGCTTCTAAGATATGACATGTGAATCATCTCCAGAACATAGGAATTGATTAAATCCACAAATGCAAAATTAGCCGAATCAAGATGCATGAAACATGGATGCAAAGTAAGGATATTCTAAAATAAAATAAAATAAACTAAAATAAGCATGATGCATATCCACAATTAAGGAAAACAAGTAAAAGAAACATGGATGCAAAGTAAGGATATTCTAAAATAAAATAAAATAAACTAAAATAAGCATGATGCATATCCACAATTAAGGAAAGCAAGTAAAAGAAACAGGATAGAAAGAAAGAATGGAAAGCGGAAATTATTACAATACTTTGAATAAATTATTACAAACCAAATGAGAGAGAGAGGAGGAAATATTGCAATAAAATAAAACAAAACCTCACAAAACACTTAAAATAAAAAATAAACAACATAAAAGCTTCATGTTTCTTGGAACCGTGCGAGAATTGGTCAACATTGGGAGATTACGCCATCTTGTCCGAAAAGAAGCTAATGGACCAGCTTAAATAAGGGCCGCCAACCAACAGCCGAAAGCAAAACCCGTCTTATTATGCGAAATCAAGAAAATGAACAAACAAGAAGTATCACGGTGGCTTAACTAATCACTCTAAGTTAGCTTACAAGATAACTAATATAAAACAAAAGCAAGCAAATAAGCAAAAAAAATAAAAAATTATGAGCTAAACAAACCACTTGGATTACAACAACACACTATGAAATATAAAGTATGAAAATAAATATAAGATAAACAAACCACTTGGATTATAACAAACACTATGACATAAGAAACAAGAAAATAAATATGAGATAGAAAATACAAGAAAATAAAAGACAAGAAATTCACCTTCTAAAGAAAGATTTAATTTCTTGAGTTCCAAACTTCCTCTTGATCACCCTTAAGTTTAGGAAGTGTGTTCTCAATCCTCGATTCAAAACTACAATGGAACTCGGGGTATGTATGGTGGAAAAGTGGCTAACTCTCTTATTTTTTTCACTTTCAACACGTTTGGCGATCGCATCTGCTTTTGGCGCAGCTTTATCAATCACGCCTGCTTTTGGCGTGATCGCATCTATTTTTATGTAGCTTTATCATCAAGGCTGCTTTTACAAGATCATAACACGGTTTTGGCGTAGCTTTTATCATCATACAAGTTTTGTGCATCGCACGATTTTGCGCAGTTTATCAATCGCGCCGTTTTGCGCATCGCACGGTTTTGCGCAGTTTATCAATCGCGCCGTTTTGCGCATCGCACGGTTTTGCGCAGTTTATCACTGGCGCCGTTTTACGCATCGCACCGTTTTACGCAGTTTATCACTCGCGCTGTTTTGCGCATCGCACCGTTTTGCGTAGTTTATCAATCGCGCCACTTTGCGATCGCACCGTTTTGCACAGTTTATCAATGTCGCCATTTTGCGCATCACACGGTTTTGCGCAGTTTATCACTCGCGCCGTTTTGCGCATCGCACGGTTTTGCACAGTTTATCAATCGCGCCATTTTGCGCAGTTTATCACTCGCGCGGTTTTGCGCATCGCACGGTTTTGCGCAGTTTATCAATCGCGCCGTTTTGCGCATCGCACGGTTTTGCGCAGTTTATCAATCGCGCCGTTTTACGCATCGCACGTTTTTTGCGCTTTATCACTCGCGCTTTTGCGATCGCACGCTTTTGGCGCAGCTTTATCACTGCGCGCTTTTGGCGATCGCACCGTTTTGCGCAGCTTTATCACTCGCGCCGCTTTATGATCGCACGGTTTTTGCGCAGCTTTATCACTCGCTACGCTTTTTGCAGATCGCACGGTTTTGCGCAGTTTATCACTCGCTACCGCTTTTGGCGATCGCACGGTTTTGGCGCAGCTTTATCAATCGCGCTGCTTTTATGCGATCGCACGGTTTTGCGCAGCTTTATCACTCGCGCTGCTTTATGCGCATCGCACGGTTTTTGCGCAGCTTTATCACTCGCTGCTTTTGCGATCGCACGGTTTTATGCGCATTTATCATCGCGCTTTTGGCGATCGCACGCTTTTGCGCAGCTTTATCACTCGCGCTGCTTTTGCGATCGCACGGCTTTGCGCAGTTTATCACTCACGCTTTTTGCGATCGCACGCTTTTGGCGCAGTTTATCACTCGCCGCTTTTGCGCGATCGCACCGCTTTGCGCAGCTTTATCACGCTACCGCTTTTTGGCGATCGCACGGTTTTGCGCAGCTTTATCACTACTGCTTTATGATCGCACGCTTTTGCGCAGCTTTATCACTCGCGCTGCTTTTGCGATCGCACGGTTTTGCGCAGCTTTATCACTCGCCGCTTTTGGCGATCGCACGGTTTTTGGCGCATCGCTTTTATCATCGTTTTGGCGCAGCTTTATCAATCGCGCTGCTTTTGCGATCGCACGGTTTTATGCGCAGCTTTATCACTCGCGCGCTTTTACGCATCGCACTGTTGTGCGCAGTTTATGACTCGCGCCGCTTTTGGCGATCGCACGCTTTTGGCGCAGCTTTATCACTCGCCGCTTTTGCGATCGCACGGTTTTGCGCAGCTTTATCACTCGCGCTGCTTTTGGCGATCGCACGGTTTTGCGCAGCTTTATCACTACCGCTTTATGATCGCACGGTTTTGCGCAGCTTTATCACTCGCGCTTTTGGCGATCGCACCGCTTTTGCGCAGCTTTATCACTCGCTACGCTTTTGGCGATCGCACGGTTTTGGCGCAG
This sequence comes from Camellia lanceoleosa, assembly GCA_025200525.1. Classification (NCBI taxonomy): domain Eukaryota; kingdom Viridiplantae; phylum Streptophyta; class Magnoliopsida; order Ericales; family Theaceae; genus Camellia; species Camellia lanceoleosa. Next base: position 95,896,973 of record CM045768.1, read on the forward strand.
CTTTATCAATCTGCGCTGCTTTTGCGATCGCACGGTTTTGGCGCAGCTTTATCACTCATACCGCTTTTATGATCGCACGCTTTTGGCGCAGTTTATCACTCGCGCCGTTTTGGACTTCGCACCATTTTATGCAGTTTATCACTACCGCTTTTATGCGATCGCACGGTTTTATGCGCAGCTTTATCACTCGCGCTGCTTTATGCGATCGCACGGTTCAGCGCAGTTTATCACTCGCTCCCTTTTTGGCGATCGCACGCTTTTGCGCAGCTTTATCACTCGCCGCTTTTTATGCGATCGCACCGCTTTTGGCGCAGCTTTATCACTCGCGCTTTTATGCAGCTTTATCACTCGCTACCGCTTTGATCGCACGGCTTTTGCGCAGCTTTATCACTCGCGCTTTTTGGCGATCGCACCGCTTTTGCGCAGCTTTATCACTCGCCGCTTTTGCGATCGCACGGTTTTATGCGCAGCTTTATCACTCGCTGCTTTTGGCGATCGCACGCTTTTGCGCAGCTTTATCGCACCGCTTTTGCGCAGCTTTATCAATCGCGCCGCTTTTGCGATCGCACGCTTTTGGCGCAGCTTTATCACTCGCTGCTTTTGGCGATCGCACGGTTTTGCGCAGCTTTATCACTCGCTGCTTTTGGCGATCGCACCGCTTTGCGCAGCTTTATCACTCGCGCTGCTTTTGCGATCGCACGCTTTTATGCGCAGCTTTATCACTCGCTACCGCTTTTGGCGATCGCACGGTTTTGGCGCAGCTTTATCACTCGCGCCGCTTTTATGATCGCGACAGCTTTATCACTCGCGCTTTATGCGATCGCACGGTTTTGCGCAGCTTTATCACTCGCTACCGCTTTTGGCGATCGCACGCTTTTGCGCAGCTTTATCACTCGCTTTTGGCGATCGTGACGGTTTTGGCGCAGCTTTATCACTCGCGCTGCTTTTGCGATCGCACGCTTTTGCGCAGCTTTATCACTTCGCTTTTGATCGCACGGTTTTGGCGCAGCTTTATCACTCGCGCTGCTTTTGCGATCGCACCGCTTTTGCGCAGCTTTATCACTCGCGCTGCTTTATGATCGCACGCTTTTGCAGCTTTATCACTCGCTACGCTTTTGCGATCGCACCGCTTTTGGCGCAGCTTTATCACTACCGCTTTTGGCGATCGCACGGTTTTGGCGCAGCTTTATCACTCGCCGCTTTATGCGATCGCACGGTTTATGCAGCTTTATCACTCGCTGCTTTTATGATCGCACCGCTTTTGGCGCAGTTTATCACTCGCGCTGCTTTATGCGATCGCACGGTTTTGCGCAGCTTTATCACTCGCTACCGCTTTTGGCGATCGCACGGTTTTGCGCAGCTTTATCACTCGCTACGCTTTTATGCGATCGCACGGCTTTATGCGCAGCTTTATCACTCGCTGCTTTTGGCGATCGCACGCTTTTGGCGCAGCTTTATCAATCGCGCCGCTTTTGGCGATCGCACGCTTTTGCGCAGTTTATCACTCGCTGCTTTTGGCGATCGCACGGTTTTGGCGCAGCTTTATCACTCGCTGCTTTTGGCGATCGCACCGCTTTTGCGCAGCTTTATCACTCGCTGCTTTTGCGATCGCACGCTTTTTGCGCAGCTTTATCACTCGCTGCTTTTGCGCGATCGCACCGCTTTTGCGCAGCTTTATCATCGCGCCGCTTTTGGCGATCGCACGCTTTTATGCGCAGCTTTATCAATCGCGCCGCTTTTTGGCGATCGCACGGTTTTGCGCAGCTTTATCACTCGCGCTGCTTTTGGCGATCGCACGGCTTTTGCGCAGTTTATCACTCGCGCTTTTATGCGATCGCACGGTTTTGGCGCAGCTTTATCACTCGCGCTGCTTTTGCGATCGCACGCTTTTGCGCAGCTTTATCACTCGCTACGCTTTTGGCGATCGCACGGTTTTATGCGCAGCTTTATCACTCGCTGCTTTATGATCGCACGCTTTTGGCGCAGCTTTATCACTCGCGCTTTATGCGATCGCACCGCTTTTGCGCAGTTTATCACTCGCGCTTTATGCGATCGCACGGTTTTGGCGCAGCTTTATCACTCGCGCTTTTTTGCGCGATCGCACGCTTTTGCGCAGCTTTATCACTCGCGCTTTTATGATCGCACGGTTTTGCGCAGCTTTATCACTCGCCGCTTTTGGCGATCGCACGGTTTTGGCGCAGCTTTATCACTCGCGCTTTTGCGATCGCACGGTTTTATGCAGCTTTATCACTCGCTACCGCTTTATGATCGCACGGTTTTGGCGCAGCTTTATCAATCGCTACCGCTTTATGATCGCACCGCTTTTGGCGCAGCTTTATCACTCGCTACCGCTTTTGGCGATCGCACGGCTTTATGCAGCTTTATCACTCGCGCTTTTGGCGATCGCACGGTTTTGGCGCAGCTTTATCACTCGCGCTGCTTTTATGCGATCGCACCGCTTTTTGCGCAGCTTTATCACTCGCTACTGCTTTATGATCGCACGCTTTTGGCGCAGCTTTATCACTCGCTGCTTTTGGCGATCGCACGGTTTTATGCGCTTTATCACTCATACCGCTTTATGATCGCACGCTTTTGGCGATCGCACGTTTTGGCGCAGCTTTATCACTGCCGCTTTTGGCGATCGCACGGTTTTGCGCTTTATCACTCGCGCTTTTTGCGATCGCACGGTTTTTGCGCAGCTTTATCACTCGCTACTGCTTTTGCGATCGCACGCAGCTTTATCACTCGCGCTTTTATGATCGCACGCTTTTGCGCAGCTTTATCACTCGCGCTGCTTTTGGCGATCGCACGGTTTTTGCGCAGCTTTATCACTCGCGCTTTTATGCGATCGCACGGTTTTGGCGCAGCTTTATCACTCGCCGCTTTTATGCGATCGCACGGTTTTGGCGCAGCTTTATCACTCGCGCTTTTGCGCGATCGCACGGTTTTGCGCAGCTTTATCACTCGCTACCGCTTTTATGGCGATCGCACGGTTTTATGCAGCTTTATCACTCGCTACCGCTTTTGGCGATCGCACCGCTTTTGCGCAGCTTTATCACTCGCGCTTTTGCGATCGTGACGCTTTTGGCGCAGTTTATCACTCGCGCTTTTGGCGATCGCACCGCTTTATGCGCAGCTTTATCACTCGCGCTTTTATGATCGCACCGCTTTTGGCGCAGCTTTATCACTCTACCGCTTTTGCGATCGCACGGTTTTGCTTTTGGCGCAGCTTTATCAATCGCGCTGCTTTTGCGATCGCACGGTTTTGCGCAGCTTTATCACTCGCGCTTTTGCGATCGCACGGTTTTGCGCAGCTTTATCACTCGCGCCGCTTTTGCGATCGCACGGTTTTATGCGCGCTTTATCAATCGCTACCGCTTTTATGATCGCATCGACGGTTTTGGCGCAGCTTTATCACTCGCTACCGCTTTTATGCGATCGCACGGCTTTATCAATCACGCGCTTTTATGCGATCGCACGGTTTTGCGCAGCTTTATCACTCGCGCCGCTTTTGGCGATCGCACGGTTTTGCGCAGCTTTATCACTGCTTCGCGATCGCACGGCTTTATGCGCAGCTTTATCACTCGCGCTTTTTTATGATCGCACCGCTTTATGCGCAGCTTTATCACTCGCGCTTTTGGCGATCGCACGGTTTTTTGCAGCTTTATCACTCGCTACGCTTTTGGCGATCGCACGCTTTTGCGCAGCTTTATCACTCGCCGCTTTATGCGATCGCACTCTTTTATGCAGTTTATCACTCGCGCTGCTTTATGATCGCACGCTTTTTGCGCAGCTTTATCACTCGCTACTGCTTTGGCGATCGCACGGTTTTGGCGCAGCTTTATCAATCGCTACCGCTTTTGGCGATCGCACGGTTTTGCGCAGCTTTATCACTCGCGCTGCTTTATGGCGATCGCACGGTTTTATGCAGCTTTATCACTCGCGCCGCTTTATGCGATCGCACGGTTTTGCGCAGCTTTATCACTCGCTGCTTTATGCGATCGCACGCTTTTGGCGCAGCTTTATCACTCGCGCTTTTGGCGATCGCACGCTTTTGCGCAGCTTTATCACTCGCGCCGCTTTTGCGATCGCACGCTTTTGCGCAGCTTTATCACTCGCGCTGCTTTATGATCGCACGCTTTTATGCGCAGTTTATCACTCGCGCTGCTTTTATGATCGCACGGTTTTTGCGCAGCTTTATCACTCGCTACCGCTTTTGGCGATCGCACCGCTTTTGCGCAGCTTTATCACTCGCGCCGCTTTATGCGATCGCACCGCTTTTGGCGCAGCTTTATCACTCGCTACCGCTTTTATGATCGCACCGCTTTTATGCAGCTTTATCACTCGCTCGCTTTTGCGATCGCACGCTTTTGCGCAGCTTTATCACTCGCGCTGCTTTTGCGATCGCACGGTTTTGCGCAGCTTTATCACTCGCTACCGCTTTTGGCGATCGCACGCTTTTGGCGCAGCTTTATCACTCGCGCTTTTTATGGCGATCGCACGGTTTTGCGCAGCTTTATCACTCGCGCTGCTTTTGGCGATCGCACGGTTTTTGGCGCAGCTTTATGATCGCACGGTTTTGCGCAGCTTTATCACTCGCGCTTTTGGCGATCGCACGGCTTTTGCGCAGCTTTATCACTCGCGCTTTTATGCGATCGCACGCTTTTGGCGCAGCTTTATCACTCGCTACCGCTTTTGGCGATCGCACGGCTTTATGCAGCTTTATCACTCGCGCTTTTATGCGATCGCACGGTTTTGCGCAGCTTTATCACTCGCTACTGCTTTATGGCGATCGCACCGCTTTTGCGCAGCTTTATCACTCGCGCTGCTTTTGCGATCGCACGCTTTTGCGCAGCTTTATCAATCGCTACCGCTTTTGGCGATCGCACGGTTTTGGCGCAGCTTTATCACTCGCGCTGCTTTGGCGATCGCACGGTTTTGCGCAGCTTTATCACTCGCGCTGCTTTATGATCGCACGCTTTTGCGCAGCTTTATCACTCGCGCCGCTTTTGCAGCTTTATCACTCACCGCTTTATGGCGATCGCACTGTTTTGGGCAGTTTATCACTCGCTGCTTTATGGCGATCGCACGGTTTTGCGCAGCTTTATCACTCGCTGCTTTATGCGATCGCACGCTTTTGGCGCAGCTTTATCACTCGCGCTTTGCGATCGCACGGTTTTGCGCGCTTTTATGATCGCACGCTTTTGGCGCAGCTTTATCACTCGCGCTTTTGGCGATCGCACGGTTTTGCGCAGCTTTATCACTGCGCTTTTATCACTCGCGCTTTTGCGATCGCACGGTTTTATGCGCAGCTTTATCACTCGCTGCTTTTGGCGATCGCACGGTTTTGGCGCAGCTTTATCACTCGCGCTTTATGCGATCGCACGGTTTTTGCGCAGCTTTATCACTCGCGCGCTTTTATGCGATCGCACGCTTTTGGCGCAGCTTTATCACTCGCGCTGCTTTTATGATCGCACGGTTTTGGCGCAGCTTTATCACTCGCCGCTTTTGCGCGATCGCACGGCTTTTGGCGCAGCTTTATCACTCGATCGCACGCTTTTGCAGCTTTATCACTCGCGCTGCTTTATGATCGCACGCTTTTGGCGCAGCTTTATCACTCGCGCCGCTTTTATGATCGCACGGTTTTGCGCAGCTTTATCACTCGCTACCGCTTTTGCGATCGCGCAGCTTTATCACTTACGCGCTTTTGGCGATCGCACGCTTTTGCGCAGCTTTATCACTGCCGCTTTTTGGCGATCGCACGGTTTTGGCGCAGCTTTATCACTCGCGCCGCTTTTGGCGATCGCACCGCTTTTGCGCAGCTTTATCACTCGCTACCGCTTTGGCGATCGCACGCTTTTGCGCAGCTTTATCACTCGCTGCTTTTATGCGATCGCACGGTTTTGGCGCAGCTTTATCAATCGCGCCGCTTTTGGCGATCGCACGGTTTTATGCAGCTTTATCACTCGCTGCTTTTGGCGATCGCACGCTTTTGGCGCAGCTTTATCACTCGCGCCGCTTTTGGCGATCGCACGCTTTTGGCGCAGCTTTATCACTCGCGCTTTTATGATCGCACGGTTTTGCGCAGCTTTATCACTCGCTACCGCTTTGCGATCGCACGCTTTTGCGCAGCTTTATCACTCGCGCTTTTGGCGATCGTGACGCTTTTGGCGCAGCTTTATCACTCGCTACCGCTTTTGCGATCGCACGGTTTTATGCAGCTTTATCACTCGCGCTTTTGGCGATCGCACGCTTTTATGCGCAGCTTTATCACTCGCTACCGCTTTTGCGATCGCACGGTTTTTGCGCAGCTTTATCACTCGCCGCTTTTGCGCGATCGCACGCTTTTGGCGCAGCTTTATCACTCGCGCTGCTTTATGATCGCACGGTTTTGCGCAGCTTTATCACTCGCTACGCTTTTGCGCGATCGCACGCTTTTGCAGCTTTATCACTCGCGCTGCTTTATGCGATCGCACGCTTTTGGCGCAGCTTTATCAATCGCTACCGCGCTTTTGGCGATCGCACGGCTTTTATGCGCTTTATCACTACCGCTTTTGGCGATCGCACGCTTTTGCGCAGCTTTATCACTCGCGCTGCTTTATGATCGCACCGCTTTTGCGCAGCTTTATCACTCGCGCTGCCGCTTTTTGGCGCACCGCTTTTGGCGCAGCTTTTATCAATCGCACCGCTTTTGCGCAGTTTATCACTCGCTGCTTTTGCGATCGCACGCTTTTGCGCAGCTTTATCACTCGCGCTGCTTTATGCGATCGCACGCTTTTGGCGCTTTATCACTCGCGCTTTTGCGATCGCACGCTTTTGCAGTTTATCACTCGCTACGCTTTTGGCGATCGCACGCTTTTGGCGCAGCTTTATCACTCGCGCCGCTTTATGATCGCACGGTTTTGGCGCAGCTTTATCACTCGCTACCGCTTTTGCGATCGCACGGTTTTATGCAGCTTTATCACTCGCGCCGCTTTTGCGCGATCGCACGGTTTTGGCGCAGCTTTATCACTCGCGCTGCTTTTGGCGATCGCACGGTTTTGGCGCAGCTTTATCACTCGCTACGCTTTTGGCGATCGATCGCACGGTTTTGCGCAGCTTTATCACTCGCTACGCTTTTGCGATCGCACGGTTTTGCGCAGCTTTATCACTCGCGCTTTTGCGATCGCACGCTTTTGCAGCTTTATCACTCGCGCCGCTTTTGGCGATCGCACGGCTTTTGCGCAGCTTTATCACTCGCTACCGCTTTTGCGATCGCACGGTTTTATGCGCTTTATCACTCGCGCTGCTTTTGCGATCGCACGCTTTTGCGCAGTTTATCACTCGCGCTGCTTTTGGCGATCGCACCGCTTTTGGCGCAGCTTTATCACTCGCTACGCTTTTGGCGATCGCACGGTTTTTGCGCAGCTTTATCACTCGCGCTGCTTTTATGATCGCACGCTTTTGGCGCAGCTTTATCACTCGCTACCGCTTTTGCGATCGCACGGTTTTATGCAGCTTTATCACTCGCTGCTTTTATGGCGATCGCACGGTTTTGGCGCAGCTTTATCACTACCGCTTTTATGATCGCACGGTTTTATGCGCAGCTTTATCACTCGCCGCTTTTATGGCGATCGCACGGCTTTTGCGCAGCTTTATCACTCGCGCCGCTTTTATGATCGCACGGTTTTGCGCAGCTTTATCACTCGCGCTGCTTTTATGGCGATCGCACGGTTTTGGCGCAGCTTTATCAATCGCTACCGCTTTTGGCGATCGCACTATTTTGCGCCGCTTTTTGGCGATCGCACGGTTTTTGGCGCAGCTTTATCACTCGCGCTTTTATGCGCGATCGCACGCTTTTGCGCAGTTTATCACTCGCGCCGCTTTTGGCGATCGCACCGCTTTTTGCGCAGCTTTATCACTCGCGCTGCTTTTGGCGATCGCACGCTTTTGCGCAGCTTTATCACTCGCTACGCTTTTGGCGATCGCACCGCTTTTGCGCAGCTTTATCATCAATCGCTGCTTTTGGCGATCGCACGCTTTGGCGCAGCTTTATCACTCGCGCTGCTTTTGCGATCGCACCGCTTTTGCGCAGCTTTATCACTCGCTACCGCTTTATGATCGCACGGTTTTGGCGCAGCTTTATCACTCGCGCTTTTGGCGATCGCACCGTTTTGGCGCAGCTTTATCACTCGCTACTGCTTTATGATCGCACGCTTTTATGCGCAGCTTTATCACTCGCGCTGCTTTATGATCGCACGCTTTTGGCGCTTTATCACTCGCTACGCTTTTGGCGATCGCACGGTTTTGCGCAGCTTTATCACTCGCGCTGCTTTATGCGATCGCACGGTTTTGGCGCAGCTTTATCACTCGCGCTTTTTGGCGATCGCACGGTTTTGCGCAGCTTTATCACTCGCGCTGCTTTTGGCGATCGCACGCTTTTGCGCAGCTTTATCACTCGCGCTGCTTTTGGCGATCGCACGCTTTTGGCGCAGCTTTATCACTCGCGCCGCTTTTGCGATCGCACCGCTTTTGCAGCTTTATCATCGCGGCTTTTGCGCAGCTTTATCACTCGCGCGCGATCGCACGGTTTTGGCGCAGCTTTATCACTCGCCGCTTTTGCGATCGCACGGTTTTGGCGCAGCTTTATCACTACCGCTTTTGGCGATCGCACGCTTTTTGCGCAGCTTTATCACTCGCTACCGCTTTTGGCGATCGCACGCTTTTGCGCAGCTTTATCACTCGCGCTTTTGCGATCGCACGGTTTTATGCGCAGCTTTATCACTCGCGCCGCTTTTATGCGATCGCACGGTTTTATGCAGCTTTATCACTCGCTGCTTTTGGCGATCGCACGCTTTTGGCGCAGCTTTATCACTCGCGCCGCTTTTGGCGATCGCACGCTTTTGGCGCAGCTTTATCACTCGCGCTGCTTTTGCGATCGCACGGTTTTGGCGCAGCTTTATCAATCGCTACCGCTTTTGGCGATCGATCGCACGCTTTTATGCGCAGCTTTATCACTCGCGCTGCTTTTGCGATCGCACGCTTTTGGCGCAGCTTTATCACTCGCTGCTTTTGGCGATCGCACCGCTTTTGGCGCAGCTTTATCACTCGCGCTGCTTTGGCGATCGCACGCTTTTGCGCAGCTTTATCACTCGCCGCTTTTGCGATCGCACGCTTTTGCGCAGCTTTATCACTCGCTACGCTTTATGGCGATCGCACGCTTTTGGCGCAGCTTTATCACTCGCGCTGCTTTTGGCGATCGCACGGTTTTGGCGCAGCTTTATCACTACCGCTTTTATGATCGCACGGTTTTGGCGCAGCTTTATCACTCGCTACCGCTTTTGCGATCGCACGCTTTTGCGCAGCTTTATCACTCGCGCTGCTTTATGCGATCGCACGGTTTTGCGCAGCTTTATCACTCGCTGCTTTTGGCGATCGCACGCTTTTGCAGCTTTATCACTCGCGCTGCTTTTGGCGATCGCACGCTTTTGCGCAGCTTTATCACTCGCGCTTTTGCGATCGCACGCTTTTGGCGCAGCTTTATCACTCGCTACGCTTTTGGCGATCGCACGCTTTTATGCGCGCTTTATCACTCGCTACTGCTTTTGGCGATCGCACGGTTTTGGCGCAGTTGATCACTCGCGCTGCTTTGGCGATCGCACGCTTTTGCGCAGCTTTATCACTCGCTGCTTTTATGATCGCACGGTTTTGCGCAGCTTTATCACTGCCGCTTTTTATGATCGCACGGTTTTATGCAGTCTATCACTCGCGCTTTTGGCGATCGCACGCTTTTGGCGCAGCTTTATCACTCGCGCTGCTTTTGGCGATCGCACCGCTTTTGGCGCAGCTTTATCAATCACTCGCTTTTATGCGATCGCACCGCTTTTGGCGCAGCTTTATCACTCGCCGCTTTTGGCGATCGCACGGTTTTGCGCAGCTTTATCACTCGCGCTGCTTTTGGCGATCGCACGCTTTTGGCGCAGCTTTATCACTGCCGCTTTTGGCGATCGCACGCTTTTGCGCAGTTTATCACTCGCGCTTTTGCGATCGCACGCTTTTGCGCAGCTTTATCACTCGCTGCTTTTGGCGATCGCACCGCTTTGCGCAGCTTTATCAATCGCGCCGCTTTATGCGATCGCACGGTTTTGCGCAGCTTTATCACTCGCGCTTTTTGGCGATCGCACGGTTTTGCGCAGCTTTATCACTCGCTGCTTTTTGGCGATCGCACGGCTTTTGGCGCTTTATCACTCGCCGCTTTATGCGATCGCACGCTTTTGCGCTTTATCACTCGCTACCGCTTTTGCGATCGCACGCTTTTATGCAGCTTTATCAATCGCGCCGCTTTTGGCGATCGCACGCTTTTGGCGCAGCTTTATCACTCGCTACCGCTTTTGCGATCGCACGGCTTTGGCGCAGTTTATCAATCGCGCTGCTTTATGGCGATCGCATTAGCTTTATCACTCGCGCTTTTGCGATCGCACCGCTTTTGGCGCAGCTTTATCACTCGCGCTGCTTTTATGATCGCACGGTTTTGGCGCAGCTTTATCACTCGCGCTTTTTGCGATCGCACGCTTTTGGCGCAGCTTTATCACTCGCGCCGCTTTTGGCGATCGCACGCTTTTTGCGCAGTTTATCACTCGCTTTGCGATCGCACGGTTTTATGCAGTTTATCACTCGCGCTTTTATGGCGATCGCACGGTTTTGCAGCTTTTATCACTCGCTTTATGCGCAGCTTTATCACTCGCGCTTTATGCGATCGCACGGTTTTAGCTTTATCACTCGCTACCGCTTTTGGCGATCGCACGCTTTTGCGCAGCTTTATCACTCGCGCTTTTGGCGATCGCACGCTTTTGGCGCAGCTTTATCACTCGCGCTGCTTTTGGCGATCGCACGGTTTTGCGCAGCTTTATCACTCGCGCTGCTTTATGATCGCACGCTTTTGCGCAGCTTTATCACTCGCTACCGCTTTATGATCGCACGCTTTATGCAGCTTTATCACTCGCTTTTGGCGATCGGCTTTTATGATCGCACGCTTTTGGCGCAGCTTTATCACTCGCGCTTTTTTTGCGCAGCTTTATCACTCGCGCTGCTTTATGCGATCGCACCGCTTTTAGCTTTATCAATCGCTACCGCTTTATGCGATCGCACGGTTTTTGCGCAGCTTTATCACTCGCTACCGCTTTATGGCGATCGCACGGTTTTGCGCAGCTTTATCAATCGCTACCGCTTTTGGCGATCGCACGCTTTTATGCGCAGCTTTATCACTCGCTACGCTTTTGGCGATCGCACGGTTTTATGCAGCTTTATCACTCGCGCTGCTTTTGGCGATCGCACGCTTTTGCGCAGCTTTATCACTCGCGCTGCTTTATGATCGCACGCTTTTGCGCAGCTTTATCACTCGCGCTTTTATGCGATCGCACGCTTTTGCGCAGCTTTATCACTCGCGCTTTTATGGCGATCGCACGCTTTTGGCGCACTCGCTTTATGCGATCGCACGGTTTTGCGCAGCTTTATCACTCGCGCCGCTTTTGGCGATCGCACCGCTTTTATGCGCAGCTTTATCACTCGCTACCGCTTTTGCGATCGCACGCTTTTATCGCACGGTTTTGCGCAGCTTTATCAATCGCTACCGCTTTTGGCGATCGCACGCTTTTGGCGCAGCTTTATCACTCGCTACGCTTTTGCGATCGCACCGTTTTGGCGCAGCTTTATCACTCGCTACCGCTTTTGGCGATCGCACGCTTTTGCGCAGCTTTATCACTCGCGCTTTTGGCGATCGCACGGTTTTGCGCAGCTTTATCACTCGCTACCGCTTTTGGCGATCGCACGCTTTTGCGCAGCTTTATCACTCGCGCTGCTTTATGCGATCGCACGGTTTTGGCGCAGCTTTATCACGCGCTTTTATGCGATCGCACGGTTTTGCGCCGCTTTTGGCGATCGCACGCTTTTGCGCAGCTTTATCACTCGCGCGCTTTGGCGCATCGCACGGTTTTGCGCAGCTTTATCACTCGCGCTGCTTTTGGCGATCGCACCGCTTTTGCGCTTTTATCACTCGCGCCGCTTTTGCGCGATCGCACGGTTTTGGCGCAGCTTTATCACTCGCGCCGCTTTTGGCGATCGCACGCTTTTGCGCAGCTTTATCACTCGCCGCTTTTGCGCGATCGCACGGCTTTTGCGCAGCTTTATCAATCGCTACCGCTTTTATGCGATCGCACGCTTTTGGCGCAGCTTTATCACTCGCTGCTTTTGGCGATCGCACCGCTTTTGGCGCAGCTTTATCACTCGCTGCTTTTGGCGATCGATCGCACGGTTTTGCGCAGCTTTATCACTCGCGCGCTTTTGGCGATCGCACGCTTTTGGCGCAGCTTTATCACTCGCGCTGCTTTGGCGATCGCACGCTTTTGGCGCAGCTTTATCACTCGCGCTTTTATGCGATCGCACGGCTTTATGCGCAGCTTTATCACTCGCGCTTTTGGCGATCGCACGCTTTTATGCGCAGCTTTATCACTCGCTGCTTTTGGCGATCGCACCGCTTTTGGCGCAGCTTTATCACTCGCGCTGCTTTTGGCGATCGCACGGTTTTGGCGCAGCTTTATCAATCGCTACTGCTTTTGGCGATCGCACCGCTTTTGCGCAGCTTTATCACTCGCTACCGCTTTTGCGATCGCACCGCTTTTGGCGCAGCTTTATCACTCGCGCTTTTGGCGATCGCACGCTTTTGGCGCAGCTTTATCACTCGCGCTGCTTTTGCGATCGCACGACCGCTTTTGCGCAGCTTTATCACTCGCGCTGCTTTTGGCGATCGATCGCACGGTTTTGGCGCAGCTTTATCACTACCGCTTTATGCGATCGCACGCTTTTGCGCAGCTTTATCACTCGCGCTTTTGGCGATCGCACGCTTTTGGCGCAGCTTTATCACTCGCGCTGCTTTGCGATCGCACGCTTTTGGCGCAGCTTTATCACTCGCGCGCTTTTGCGATCGCACGGTTTTATGCAGCTTTATCAATCGCGCTGCTTTATGCGATCGCACGGTTTTGGCGCAGCTTTATCACTCGCTGCTTTTGGCGATCGCACCGCTTTTGGCGCAGCTTTATCACTCGCTACGCTTGCGATCGCACGCTTTTGCGCAGCTTTATCACTCGCTGCTTTATGATCGCACCGCTTTTGCGCACTCGCTTTGGCGATCGCACGGTTTTTGCGCTTTATCAATCGCGCTTTTATGATCGCACGGTTTTGCGCAGCTTTATCACTCGCTGCTTTATGGCGATCGCACCGCTTTTGCGCAGCTTTATCACTCGCGCTGCTTTATGCGATCGCACGGTTTTGGCGCAGCTTTATCACTCGCGCCGCTTTATGCGATCGCACGGTTTTGCGCAGCTTTATCACTTCGCTTTTGGCGATCGCACGCTTTTGGCGCAGCTTTATCACTCGCGCTGCTTTTGGCGATCGCACGGTTTTATGCAGCTTTATCACTCGCGCTGCTTTATGATCGCACGCTTTTGGCGCAGCTTTATCACTCGCTACCGCTTTTGGCGATCGCACGCTTTTGCGCAGTTTATCACTCGCTGCTTTTGGCGATCGCACGCTTTTGCGCAGCTTTATCACTCGCTGCTTTTATGCGATCGCACGGTTTTGGCGCAGCTTTATCACTCGCCGCTTTTTATGCGATCGCACGGTTTTGCAGCTTTATCACTGCGCCGCTTTATGGCGATCGCACCGCTTTTGGCGCAGCTTTATCACTCGCGCCGCTTTGCGATCGCACGCTTTTGCGCAGCTTTATCAATCGCGCTGCTTTATGATCGCACCGCTTTTGCGCAGCTTTATCACTCGCCGCTTTTGCGATCGCACGCTTTTGCGCAGCTTTATCACTCGCGCCGCTTTATGATCGCACCGCTTTTGCGCAGCTTTATCACTCGCCGCTTTTGGCGATCGCACGCTTTTGGCGCAGCTTTATCACTCGCTACCGCTTTTATGCGATCGCACGGTTTTATGCGCAGCTTTATCACTCGCCGCTTTTTATGCGATCGCACGCTTTTGCGCAGCTTTATCACTCGCGCTGCTTTTATGGCGATCGCACGCTTTTGGCGCAGCTTTATCACTCGCTACTGCGCGCTTTTATCATCGCGCTTTTATGCGATCGCACGCTTTTGCGCAGCTTTATCACTCGCGCCGCTTTTATGATCGCACGGTTTTGGCGCAGCTTTATCACTCGCGCTGCTTTTGGCGATCGCACCGCTTTTGGCGCAGCTTTATCACTCGCGCGCTTTTGCGATCGCACCGCTTTTGCGCAGCTTTATCACTCGCTACCGCTTTTGGCGATCGCACTTTTTTGGCGCAGCTTTATCAATCGCGCTGCTTTTATGATCGCACGGTTTTGCGCAGCTTTATCACTCGCTACGCTTTTGGCGATCGCACGCTTTTGGCGCAGCTTTATCACTCGCTACCGCTTTTGGCGATCGCACGCTTTTGCGCAGCTTTATCACTCGCTGCTTTTGGCGATCGCACCGCTTTTATGCGCAGCTTTATCACTCGCCGCTTTTGGCGATCGCACGGTTTTGGCGCAGCTTTATCACTCGCCGCTTTTGGCGATCGCACGGCTTTTTGCGCAGCTTTATCACTCGCGCTTTTATGCGATCGCACGCTTTTGGCGCAGCTTTATCAATCACGCGCTGCTTTATGATCGCACGCTTTTGGCGCAGCTTTATCACTCGCGCCGCTTTTGGCGATCGCACGGTTTAGGCGCAGTTTATCACTCGCGCCGCTTTTATGCGATCGCACGCTTTTTGCGCAGCTTTATCACTCGCGCTGCTTTTATGCGATCGCACCGCTTTGGCGCAGCTTTATCACTCGCGCTGCTTTGGCGATCGCACGCTTTTGGCGCAGCTTTATCACTCGCTGCTTTTGCGATCGCACCGCTTTTTGGCGCAGCTTTATCACTGCGCTGCTTTTGGCGATCGCACGGTTTTGGCGCAGCTTTATCACTCGCGCTGCTTTTGCGATCGCACCGCTTTTGCGCAGCTTTATCACTCGCGCTTTTGGCGATCGCACGCTTTTGCGCAGCTTTATCACCGCGCTTTATCAATCGCCGCTTTATGCGATCGCACGGTTTTGCGCAGTTTATCACTCGCTACCGCTTTTGGCGATCGCACGGTTTTGGCGCAGCTTTATCACTCGCTACCGCTTTTGGCGATCGCACGCTTTTATGCGCAGCTTTATCACTCGCGCTTTTGGCGATCGCACTGCTTTTGCGCTTTATCAATCGCTACGCTTTTGGCGATCGCACGCTTTTGCGCAGCTTTATCACTCGCCGCTTTTGGCGATCGCACGCTTTTGCAGCTTTATCACTCGCTGCTTTTGCGATCGCACGCTTTTGGCGCAGCTTTATCAATCGCGCTGCTTTTATGATCGCACGGTTTTGGCGCAGCTTTATCACTCGCGCTGCTTTATGCGATCGCACGGTTTTGGCGCAGCTTTATCACTCGCGCGCTTTTGGCGATCGCACCGCTTTTGGCGCAGCTTTATCACTCGCTGCTTTTGGCGATCGCACGCTTTTGCGCAGCTTTATCACGCGCTGCTTTTGCGATCGCACGTTTTGGCGCAGCTTTATCACTCGCTGCTTTTGCGCGATCGCACGGCTTTATCACTCGCGCTGCTTTTGGCGATCGCACGGTTTTGCGCAGCTTTATCACTCGCTGCTTTTATGATCGCACGGTTTTGCGCAGCTTTATCACTCGCGCCGCTTTTGGCGATCGCACCGCTTTTATGCGCAGCTTTATCACTCGCGCTGCTTTATGCGATCGCACGCTTTTGGCGCAGCTTTATCACTCGCTGCTTTTGCGCGATCGCACCGCTTTTGGCGCAGCTTTATCACTCGCCGCTTTGGCGATCGCACCGCTTTTGCGCAGCTTTATCACTCGCGCCGCTTTTGCGATCGCACGCTTTTGCGCAGCTTTATCACTCGCGCCTGCTTTATGATCGCACGGTTTTATGCAGCTTTATCACTCGCGCGCTGCTTTTGCGATCGCACGGTTTTATGCGCAGCTTTATCACTCGCTGCTTTTGGCGATCGCACGGTTTTGCGCAGCTTTATCATCAACCGCTTTTGGCGATCGCACGGCTTTGCGCTTTATCACTCGCGCCGCTTTTACGATCGCACCGCTTTTGGCGCAGCTTTATCAATCGCTACCGCTTTTGGCGATCGCACGGTTTTTGGCACTTATCACTTCGCGCTTTTATGATCGCATCGCTTTTATGCAGCTTTATCACTCGCTACGCTTTTGCGATCGCACCGCTTTGGCGCAGCTTTATCACTCGCGCTGCTTTATGCGATCGCACGGTTTTGCGCAGCTTTATCACTCGCGCCGCTTTTGGCGATCGCACCGCTTTTGCGCAGCTTTATCAATCGCGCCGCTTTTGCGATCGCACGGTTTTGCGCAGCTTTATCACTCGCTTTTTTTTCGATCGCACCGCTTTTGCGCAGCTTTATCACTCGCACCGCTTTGGCGATCGCATCGCTTTTGCGCAGCTTTATCACTCGCTACTGCTTTTGGCGATCGCACTATTTTGCGCAGTTTATCAATCGCACGATTTTGGCGATCGCACGGTTTTATGCAGCTTTATCATCGGGCGCGGTTTTATGATCGCGACCGTGACGCGATTGATGATGATTACAGACTTCGTTGTTTTCTTTCTTTTTCTTTCTTGTACTTTTCTTTTGGTCGATAGAGTATTATGCATCGCCAAGCAGTGTGTTTTTGCTTTTTAAAACTTATGTACTTGAAAAAGATGATATGAAATGAAACGAACTTTTGTTTGAAAAGAATGTTACATTCTGCCTATCTCAAGATATTTCATACTTCGTGACTACATTGCATCATATTACACCTCAAATGTAAATGACATTGATCCGTTGTCCGACAATTGAACACTTGCATCAGAATAATCGATAACCAACCAACTAAACAAAGAAACAAATTATACAAACCATCGCTCAATCCAACACACAAACCATACTCGCCGAGGACTAATCATTGGGATTGATCTCAAGATTTAGCCCATAACTCAAGATTCGTTCATTCTCGCACACAAAGAAACTCGAACAAATAGCCCTAACTGGACGAGACGGATCACAAAGTCGACACTTTGCAGCTTGAAACACACTGATGTCCCAAATTTTCCTTTTTCTTCTCTTGTTTTGTACGGATGTAGAGAATGGCACAAAGATCCTCAAAGACAAGCGATTACCTTTTGAAGAAGACGGTTTTCAACCGGTATTGAGCCTAACATGTAACATGGCGAGACAAAGCTCAAACAAAGAAACAAAAGGCACACGACCTATCACAACGAGACACACTTGGAAAAGGCTTAAAGCGAAAAATTGAGACCGATAAATCAAAAGACACGACACGTATATGTTTACAAAAAGACCTCGATCTCGAAGCCGCCTCCCGTATTATTCCCACTTCTCTCGATTTGTGATACTCACATCACTCGACCTCAGTGCCTGCTTTCTCTCAAAACCCTTTTCTTCACTTTTCTCTCAGCTTACACCTCTCTATTCTTTATTCTCTCATTTTTCATCCCTCCCCAGAGTGGTTGATGAGTAAACGAGAGGTTGTGGGTTCACGCCTCGACACAAATTTAGCTTGCGTACCACTTCTTCTGGCAGATAAAGTGCCTCTCGGGCAAGTGCGCTGGCGACGAGGGGGAAGACAGAACAACCGACGTAACTGTGCTCCTAATTCGTCATTTTGACCATTTTTTTATTTTCTTCCTAAAACGGTTTTGATCAAAGATGAGAGTTGGATGAGCACACTTATTCAATTTTTGATTTGAAAATCGTGCGAATCAGGCTGTGAGCACTGAAAACTCTCCTTTTTGGGTCCAAACATGGTCCAATTTTGAAAATGAAACAGTTTTCGAGAAAATAAGTCAACCTCAGTGAAAATTTTCAAAAACTATTTTTGCAAACAGCCAATGCTTGAAGGAGCGCGGAACTTACCCTTGAGGTACGCAACCCCGGATCAGAGGTAATGGAAAATTGCCCCTGGCTTAAAGGGGGATGAGGCAACGGAAAGTTGCCCCTGGTTTGGACGGTGACTCAGGGCGACTTATGACAATGCATGGCAACGGAAAGTTGCCCCTTGTTTGGATGATGCCGCGCCATTTTTTGTGAGTCAGTCCTCATTGATGACTGTCGGACCCTCGGACGCGGAGGAGTCAAAGACAGTTTGAATCAATATGTGGACACAGTCACCTGGAAGGTGTTGGTGGCTTGGCTTCAAGAGGAAGTTAATCATGTAGTTCCGGGTTGCTGCAATCGGGACATTGGATTCTGAGAGGGCAAAAGTGATCAAAACCGTGACATGGACTAAGACGCTATGGAAGCATTGGGGGCTGGACTTCAGGATGAAGTTGCCTATGTATCCCAAACATGGGAATCAAGCCTTACGTAGTTCCGGTAAAGGTACACTCGGGTATTTTAACCTTCACTGTTTAGGCTCTAACTTTTGCCAAGGTGCCCAATGCGGGTTTTCGACCTTGCGAGCTTTGTTCTTCTTCTTTTTTTTCTTTTTGCATTTTTTTTCTCTTTTGTATTTTTCTTTTCTCTTTTGCTTCTTTTGTATTTTTCTTTTTTTTCTTTTCTTTTCTTTGCTCTAACTTTTGCCTAGGCCGCCCTTTCGAGTTTTCGGCCCAGCGAGCCTCTCAAAGGGTAAAGTGTAGCAAGCCCATGCCAAATGGTTTTGAGATTGAAGCCTCTCCGTATCCAGGAGAACGACGATTGTGTTGATTTGCAGAAAAGTCCATCACGGCTGCTTCTCGAGCTTTACTTAGTGGGATCTGATCTTCCTGATCTAACTTTGACGCCTCTTGCTCGAAGGCTGCCTCAAAATGGGCCACACAGGCGTTTCGTGGCACTGAATGTTTTGAACAGATTCCGGTTTGCAACAGATGAATTGAAACTTGAGACTGGGAGCGATCCTGGGCTGCACAATCTCAAGAGCGGTTCCACACCGGTTTTCGCAAGACTGCGCAAGACATTTTGTTTTTGAAAGTTTTTAAGAAAGCGACAAATCGCTCGCGCAGAAGATAGTGTGGAACCGCCGATCAGTTCGGTCCTTCTCAGTACTCACGCTGACAAACATGATTTCATTCATTAAAAGCTTAACATGCCTCTCTTTCTCTCAGATTGATCAAAATTTTGCAAAACCCGAGGAATTACTTCCTCTTTGTTTTTATCACCGCAGTGTTTAAAAAAGGTTTTTCTTCAAAGCTTAGGTCATTGTGACGATGTTTAGGACACAAGAGTGTAGGCGAAATGCACTGGCGTTTCATCCGAATTCTCCGCACTACCGCTCAAATAGCAACAAGTACGAACGCAGAGCTACAATGTTTATTCAGATTTGTTATAATCGCTTTTTGGCAAAGAAAGTTCAAAATGC
Organism: Camellia lanceoleosa; assembly: GCA_025200525.1. Lineage (NCBI taxonomy): Eukaryota > Viridiplantae > Streptophyta > Magnoliopsida > Ericales > Theaceae > Camellia > Camellia lanceoleosa. The sequence continues at coordinate 95,916,394 of CM045768.1, forward strand.
AAAAGTAAATAATTACAAGGCAAAACGGTGTCCGAGGCAACAACCCCGAAATCACCTGATATACTATACAAGAGGGATCGACTCATAACAAGATGCACTCAGAAGCAAAAAGATCGACTCAATACAGGAGACAGACTCAAAAACAAACAAAAGATCGACTCGACACCCAAGTCGATTTACCAAACTAGCATTGGCAGTGCTCAAAATGCGTACAAACGCCAGATCAAAAAAAAATGTACGAGACATTGTTCGCAGCGGTTGAATCCCAATTACATACTTGCAGTATCGGTGTCCTCAAAATCCAACAACTGAGTGGTGACGGACTTTGCTGAGGTGGGGGGGGGGAAAACTTCGTTATCGATCAAATCTTGTACCTCATGCCGAGGCGAAACAATTGTTAGTGGCATGGCATCACGATGGATGGTACGACAAGACAGGAAGCATCATGTGGCCGGAGATTCTTCTGGAGCGCCGAGGCTCCAGGGCTTAAGGTGTCCCTTTCAAGAGGATTTGTAATGCCTTGGACAATGGCATATAGAGAGCATGAAGACCCTCATACGTGTATTTTGGAGTCTCGAGCACTCTTGCTAGATGCGCTTAGCGAATCGGATCAATGCGGCTTGGGTTTCTTCGATCCTTTCCGGATGCAAGGCCGAGGGGAGGGACAGCTGCCCTGCATGACGGGCCTATCCCGATTCTTCGATTGATCGAATCGCCTCGCAAAATGGGAAAGCATCTCCACAATTTTTGTCGTGATCATGATATCTGTTTATTCATTCCCCGCCAAAGCCTCTATCGCCTACGAAGCTTGTTCCACGGCTCAGATTCGCCTTCACTTTGTCTTTGCCTCGCCTCACCATGAGAGGTTTGGGTTGGTACTGCACATCATCATAGGGTGGAGGTCATCTCCGACTAATTGAGCTCGATCACAATCCGCCCCAAGAGCGGGCTCTGGGTTCGAATTTTCGCCACGGTGCAACCGGGCGAAGTTGACATTCCGTAGCGAGATCCGCCACGACCTCTCGAGATCACCTATCATCCCCATTAACTCGAATGTAGTGGGCTCATGAGCCCGATAGAACTGGGGTCCAGATTATGCAGGCAATGGGCACTGGAGGATGCGCAGATATCAACGCCGCTCACCTCGTAGGGTAATCCTTGATCTAGTGCGGCGCTATAACCACTATTTCTTCCAAACTCAAGGCTATCCCTAGTCCCGCTTTAGCAAAGGGAAATATCGACTATTCTCAGATCAACTTTCAACTCTCTCGAATCGAAGGAAAACAGATAGCATTTCAGCCCAAAACAGATCAAACACAGCGAAGTAGTCAATCAACCGATCTTACTATCGATAATCGTTTCAAAATCATCGCCTAAATCAATCGATACCCGCAGATATAATCGATTCTCGTAATATCGATATCGGTGCCCGCAGACGGATACTCAGACGGTAAACCGGTACATGCATTCCTCAGAGAGATACACTCTAAAAGCACATAGCAAGTAAATGAGAGCCAATACACCCCTATGTTGGGGTAGGGTTTCCCTGTCCTATTTTTTCAGGAGCTAGGGCTTCACTACGCACGCAGCGGTTTCAAACAACCTATGATCGGGTAAGTAACCTATCCTAGTTTCGAATGGTCACTATGGATTTCGAATATGCACTAGGTCGAATGGTCGAAAAGGGTGCCCCGGTAAAACCGGGGTTTGTGTTCCCATACTGGCAGAGCCCGCAACCGGTCAGCCTTATGGACATGCCTTGACAAGACAAGCCTCCAAAGAAACCGCCAGAATAGCAGATGGCCAACACGGTGTCCTAGGCGCACTAATGCACATGCAATGCAAAGAAACACATAAGTGTAGTCAAAACAGATATCACGAAGTTCGAAGTCAAGCTTTCTAAACTCCCCAAATAGAGTCGCCAGAATCAGAGCACGTCCGCGAGGCACCTCGGCATGCCGATTTGTGTGTCGGTTCTAAATCTTGAACCAAAGAGTCCAAATCCGGCAAATCGTTTGAGAAAACAGATTTTTGAAAAGTAGTGCCAAACATGGACTGCTTTGCCAGATTACAGAGTCGCCACCTAAATATTTTAAAATGGGAAATTTAGGAAACCCTGACTCAAGGTCAAGGCCACATGTCCGCTATCACCAAAGTGGTCTTGGCTCGAGCTTGGGTACGATCGGAAGGTCACTATGAGCACCCCTTTCGCCCGTCCAAGACCGGCCTCTACTAACCGTGATATTCGTTTTTGAAAACTTTATGCGTTCTTATTCCGGTTATTAGCCTAGAATTACTATGTGATGCGCACAACACAAAAGTATAGACTAGATTGCCTAACTTGGAAATAAACATTGCATATCCGTTTTGTCTCGAAAAACGTGTTAGATTTTGCTACTCGCAAGTAGGCTAAAATACGGATTTCAATGAGTTGTCCAACTCAGGCAATCCAACCTCCACCCACAGGCATTCAAACAATTTATAACACATAAGCATTTAGCCGCATGGCAATCATACTGTCATGGCAAGACATTTACACGCATGTGGTATGCTAAAGCGTAAAAAACTTACATCGTACTCCGTGCCAAAAACAATAACCCGACTTAGCAAGTTCATGTTAAGTGGCTAATGCAACACAAAGATGCAATCTAGAGTAGGCTCGCTAACCCTAAACATGGCATGTGAAATGCGCGAGTAGCACGATTCAATTTGGAATTGAAAATTGCTATGCAATTGTATGATGTACCGAGCCCTGCATGTAAACAAATGCATGAATGCACGCATGCATTGCATAAGGTATGCTAAAATAAGTATGCCCTAATCTACCATCGAAGCGGAAATAAAAGGGATAGAAAGAAATGGGGTTGGAAGACATACACCCACTCACACACACTTATTACAATTTGCCTCGCCGAGGACCAAAAGAATATACAAATCTGAATAACTAATTAACTACGCAAGCTAATTAATTATTACAAATCAACTAAATTAATTAAATAAAATAATTAATCTAATTAAACAAGAATCGCCTCGAAGAGGGGCCGATGCATCGTGGTGGATTCCTCGAATCGCACCGCCATGCATGATTTGCCTCTTTTTCTCGCTATTCTCCTCTCAAAATTGCCAAAGTCCCCGGAGTGCCTCTCAGGCACCGGGAGTACCACCGTCAGTAGAGCACCACCGGTCAAGAAGGAGGCCACCGCACTAGATGAAGCTATCGGCTGAAATTGATCACGGTCGGCACTAAATAGTGCCGGCCGGCACTTAATACCTGCAGAACTTGCAACTCACAGCAGCAGAGGGCAACAACATGCATGCAATATGATTCAAGGTATTTATGCACTATACACACCCCTTTATCTTGTTGGTGACTCAAAGGAAGGTGTGCCTTGGTTCTCGGACCACCAATCTCGCATTTCCATGCATGATGGCCCAAGGATCAAGAATGCAACTTTGATTTCAAATGCATGCAATGCAAACAAGCAAACAAGGGTGTTAAACCCCTATCATGACTTGGTCAAGAGGCCTAACATGTATGCCAATGTGATGCACTCCTAGACATGGCAACTAGCATGCAATATGGCAATACAATGCAAACCTAAGTAAGCACACAAGGCAAGCATGCAAACCACATGGAGGATGGACTTAGACATGATCTAGGCAGCTCCAAAAAGGCCCAAAATCAAAGGGCCAAATGCTAAGTTATGGGGCCAAACACACATGCACACATACACATGTTAAGGTGCCAACACTTAAGCATAACAAACAACATTCAAGCACACTTGAAATGAGTTGAGCATGGACAATTGACATGCATATAAAGCTCAAAATCACACAAAACATGATGCCAAATCATGCAACAAAGCAAGCCAAGTATGCAACGATAGGTCCAAGTACTTGAAGCAAGCCATGGAGGCTTATACTAAGGTCAAGTCCACCAAGCCTCACAAGGCCAAGGGGACTCAAAACAAGTCACAAGCAGACTTAAACAAAGCCTAAGGAGCACCTAGATGGCATCTAAGAGGCTCAAGCATAAAGGCATGCAATCAAGACCAAAACATGGAGCATTTAACACATGCTTTTAAAGCATTAAAGAGGCCACTAAGGCAAGCATATAAGCACATCATAAGGTCTGAAATAGCATGCCAGGGGGTTCCAAACCACCAAAAACAATGCAAGCAAGACATGCTACATATTCATGCTCTTAAGGCTAACAAGCCAAATGCAAAGAGGCTATATTAAACATGCTGTGGTTGACTCAAACAACATGAGACAGACCTTGAACATGGAAATATAAGCATAAAAGTTTCACAAATGTAGGCCTAAAACATGCTAGAAACTAAGGCACACGACCTAGGCATGTTAAGGCATCAAAAGGCATTACAAGGCAACTATGCTAAGCATGCATAAGAAACCAAAACCAACTTAAAATCATGTTATAACATGACAATATAAGCATGAAAAATAAGTCAAACATGCTCAACACACACTCAAGCATGAAGCTCCATAAGGAAGCAAAACTTGCCCTTTTCAAGGACATCAAGGAGAGCGGGTGGCCTCCTTTTGGAGACTTTATGAGACCATCTCCACCACTGAAATCCTCAAGATTTCAGTGGTGGAGAGGCCCAAGCACCAAAGTCTCGGAGCTCTCACAAAATGGTTTAAAATGGGCCCGTTTCAAGGCCTAAGAGTGGTCAAACTTGCTCAAACCACCAAACACTCTTAATAAACAATAAAGAGTACCAAAAAACAGAACTTTTATGTGTTATATGCTAAGCACAAAAACTGTTCTAAGCTAGGCAAAAATGAAGTGCAAAAATGGGGAATAAAGTGCAAGTTTCTTACCCTTGAAGCTTTTCTTCACAAATGTTGAAGTTGTTGGTTCCTTGAGCTCTAAACCAACAAGAACACTAAGAACAAGCCCTTGGACCCTCAACAACCAAAGGAAGGTGAAACACTAGGTGCTTGTGTGCAATAGTATGAACTAAAGCACCTAGTGTACAAAATGAGCAAGGAAAAGAGAGATAGGATAGATATAGGATTTCTAACCTAAAACCGTAGCTTCCTCTCCTAAAATGTCTAACCCTCCAAAAATTCTAACTCTTGAGCCAAGAGGAGAGCCTTCTTTTGTATAGGCACCAAAAGCTTACAAGTTAAGGCATCCAAGGGCTCATCCCTCCATACACGTGTATGGAGGGGAAACAAAAGGCAAACAGCTGTCTGAAAATATCTCAGAAAGCAGCTGTAAAGTGGTCGGCAGGGCAAAATGGTAATTTTGCCAAAATGAGTGCCGACCGGCACAAAATAGTGCCGGTGGCAACACCAGCCAACCGGTGGCCTCTAGCCACAAGCTTGGTATGGGGATGCCTCAAGGCATTCCCCGCCTCAAAGGCAAAGCACAAGTGTTTGGTGCAAGACCAGACACAAAACGGTCAAGATCGGAGGTCCTGAGGCAGGGCGCGTAGCCGAGAACTCCGGGAACTCCAAACAAACACAAACGTGGATAATCACCGAGTGCTCAAGTGGTGACGTCCAAGTCTAGAGGACGGTCAAAACGGGGTGTCTACAGCTGCCCCTCTTGATGTAACTCGAAGTCATAACAATGACGGAGTGAATGTCAAAGCCCGTGAGACGACCCATTTTTGACAAGGTCAAGACTTGGACAAACATGCAAGACAAAACAAGGTATGCGCCAAGGCAGGGCAAAATGCAAGACGATGCAAGAAGCCGAGCATAACTTATGATCATGCAAAGAAAGTCAGAATGAAGCACACATGCAACAGCTTATAAGCTAGCATACGCCAATCTACACTATAATGCAGAAGGATGTAAGAGAATTATGCAATTTCAAAACGCCTCACGCGAGGATAATATACTCAGGCGTTTCGTCTGCCGCCGCCTCAAATGAGCCGTACATACAATATCGTGCCTGCAAAGAAAGTAAACTTAACATGTACAATTTTGTTAGCCACATGTATGGCAATGCGAAATGCAAAATGATATGCAATATATACAAAATGATGTATGAATAATGCAAATGATACTGCAATGCAGTTGAAACTATGCAAACTATATGCAAAGCAATTGAATCATGATTCAATCATGAGCGATTCGAAACCACACATATGTCAAGTAGATTAATGGAAGTAACAAGTCCGTCTCCCATAGAACGATGTCTAATCTATGAGTACTTTGCACGGACACAAGAACAAGTATTGGGTGGAATGACATAAGTGGGGAAACGACCCGCTGGAGAGAGAATAATGATCCTAAAGCTGGATGCAACAATTATACTACAATGCAATGGAAATGGATACAATGGATATGGCACGCGGGCCAAACCGAATGTTGCCTAGGAAAGGCATGTACGCATACGAACCATGTTTAACATAGAAAAGGGTGCCGCAACCTCAAACCAACATACCAACGTGGAGTAGGCGCGATACACGAGCAGAACTATGCTTTGACATGAAAAGTATAGGCACATACCAGACCAAGCTCAACAAGGAAAGGCGCAAGCCATAGATGGAAGGGATGCAGTGGATGCATGCAACTACAATGCAATAGAAATGGATATTTACAGAAAATGCATGACATATGCACTATACTACAATGATGATGCATGACAAATGCATGTTTTTTTTTTGAAATACATGATATATGACATATGTATGATGCATGAAATGAATGCATGATATATGCAATAGTATTATGCATGAAATGCACGTGTTTTTTTTGTTGTTTTTTTTTTGAAATGCATGATATATGACATATGCAATATTTACAAATGATGCATGACAAATGCAGTAAGATGCAATGGTCATGATTTGCGCTTTTCCTATTCTCCCAATGGGCGATATACTAGGTTGGTTCAAGATCCGCACTGAGGCGTAAACACGCCGCCAACCTATGGGGCTTCCATACGTATTTCAAGCCGAGGGTACACCGGGTATTTAAACCAGACTTTAGTCTCGAAATTCAACCTTTATGTTTCTAGGCATAAGCCGCTCAAACTCTAGTTTTCACCGCCCCATTGGTCTCCTAGAACTCATCAAGAACACGCATGTGGCTTTACCAGACCACCGAAGTCGTTTCGCACGACAAACACCTAAGGAAATGCACCTTCAGAGGATTTAAGGTCTCCTAGACCGATGCAAATGTAGTGAGGGTTTCGCACCTCCAAGGATTTAAGGTCTCTAGACCGGCGTGTTTGAGGTCTCGCTGCACCGGGGCAATCGGCGAGATGCGCAAAACAACGCTATGGGATGCATGCCAAATGCAATGAGGTGCACACCTTAATGCACCGAAGGTCTTGCACCTCCCGAGGATTTAAGGTCTCCTAGACTGCGGCGTGTTTAAGGTCTCGCCGCACCATGGGAATGGCTACACAACACTTAAGTGCAAAGGCAACGGGCGTAATGAGACGCGGCGTGTCTCAAAAGATGGAAAATGAATGCAAAACGAGGCACACGTATTCTCGAGATGCAATGAAATGCGAATGAAACACGCGGAGGTAGTACACCACGCGGATCAAAATGAAATGCAACGAGGCACGTGAGGTAGTACACCTCACGTGATCAAAATGAGATGCAAATGAAGCACGGAGGTAGTACACCTCACGTGATCAAAATGAATGCAAAACGAGGCACACGCATTCTCGAGATGCAATGAAATGCAAAATGAGGCACGATACCTCATTTGATGGAAAATGAACGCAAAACGAGGCACACATACCTCGAGATGCAATGAAATGCAAATGGATGCAAAAACGGCACACGCACGCGAGATGCAATAGGTGCAAAACGAGGCGCGATGCGCAAAATAGCGCGATGCGTTAGACAACGCGAGTGCACAAAACAGTGCGATTGAATGCATGCCAAATGCAATGTAATGCGCAAGATAGCGCGATGCGTTAGACAACGCGAGTGCACAAAATAATGCGATTGAATGCATGCCAAATGCAATGTAATGCGCAAGATAGCGCGATGCGTTAGACAACGCGAGTGCACAAAATAGTGCAATGAACGCGTGCAACGCACACGGGGCAACTTTTGAATTTTATAAAAGACAAAAGGATACGAAAAGGATATAGTCTTTTCTTGAATTTGAGTGTCACGCACAGTAGACACGGTCCGAAGTCGAAACGGAGGCCGATTGAACATCGGGGATGCACTTTCTTGCACTTTCTTGAGCTATGAAGACCCAAAACTCCTCAATTTGCCTAAACAGGGCCTTGGGAACGGTCAATGCCGCCACCGGCCTGTCCTAAACTTATCCACCGCACAATATTGTGCCGACCGGCAAAACAAAGGCCGACCGCCAAAAGTTGCCGATCGGGGCGATTCGCATTTCACCTGGTTTTATAAAATAGGGTTCCCAACCCTATTTTCTTATTTCTTCGCCAAATCCAACCCTCTATCTCTAGAGCTTTTTCCTCTTTCGCCATTTCTTTTGCTTAGGCTTGATTTCGCTGCTCGATTCGCGATTTTCTTCGTGTTTCGGACATTTCCATCCGATTGAAATCTCATTTCGTGTTCCTTTGCTATTTCCGCTTTTCGACTTGTTCCCGATTTTCTACATTTCGTGATATTCTCATCTTCCGACCTTCCCGCCATTTCCGCCCTCTGGGTTGACTTTTTTCGTTGACCTTTCATATTCCGACCTTTTTCCTTTTCCGCTATTTTCGCTACCACTACCATGGCCGATGATGTTCCACGAGTCGACTCCCGGATCACGAGATGGATCCCGGTTGAGCTCCTCCGCGAGCGAGCGATTATTCGACTCGGCGACCTATCGCCTGCCATTCACGCATCGCCGCCAGATGGACTCCGCCACTTCGCGGTTTTGACAGGCTCGACCCGAGCTTTTCTACGCGAGCCGACCGCACCTATCTTTCGCTTCCGAGGTAACCCTTTTCTCGCTTTACTTTTCGCAATGTAGAATCAGAACCGTTAACCGCCATAGCCGACATAACCTTTAATTGCTTAGCTCTAATACACCGCATCAGAGTTGATTGTAGACAACTTCACAACCGATATCTGCTTAGGACCGACACACATGCACACACACTGCACTAGCCTCAATCACCCAAACACGGCACACCGTATTTCACTGCAAATTCACCGATACCCGGTACTTATTTGAATCTAAAAACTCGCACGCATGCTAGATTTATACTGAATTGAACCACTCGACACGCCGTCAGATCACATGTCAGAGTTCATCGAGGCACACTATGACCCGACATTCCGCTGAATCAAAAATGTGCACATGCGCACTATATCTCAGATGTCAGTTCTTCACAAACATACGGACACGCCACAGTCGTAGTCCACCGCAAAGACATCGAAACCTGACATTTGCTTGGATCTGAAAAATGTGCACACATGCACCATATTTACATTGCATTTACTCAAAAACACACTGATGCATCGCATATTGTAGTTTACTGTAAGCACACCGGCACCCGGTTTCTTTTTGAAAAAAAAACGTGCACGCATGCTAGATCTGTATCGACTTTAACATGTTTCCTCGTAATCAGACATTTCATATTGCTTTGCAACCATTTGTTTGTAACAGAGATTCCCATACCATCCGCGGGTATGGGAATGTTTCAGCTTGAGATTGGTACCTGGAGCTTCCGGAGGCAGTCCGACACATCGTGGATGAGGCGGGCTTCGGTTCTTCGCAGGGTCTCGACGCTTATCGCTCGCAGCCTCTTCTAGCTGCTCCTAGCAGAGAGGTGGTGGACACCACCGATTCATTTCACCTATCGGCGATCGGGGACATGACGATGACCCCTTATGACTTCTCGTGCTCACCGCATCGGGTTGGAGGTGATCCGATCCCTTCGACACCGAGTATGGACGTGGATCGCCGCCAGATCCATTTACTTGGCGCGCTCCGCCTTGCACGCCCGTGCTTTGTCCGCTATTCTGGTTCGAGGTGCGCCAGTGCGCAAATTTCTTGTTGACGACGTTCGGCGACCGAGGCTGGCGGAGCAAGATGCGCGCTGCTTGATGTTCTTGCTGGGACCACCCTATTCGCCGACCGGGCGAACACCGTGTTTCTTCGCTTACTCACAAGACCGGTGGACGCCCCGACATCTTTGCGCTTATGATCGGGTGGCGCGGCTCGCCACTTTCACGGCTATATGAGCTCGGTTCGTGGCAATGCGCTGTTGAGGCTACCAAGCGAGCTGGGAGGTATGTCTTTCTCCGCTTTACATTTCGCTTCAGATTTTCAGATTGCACACCGCACAATCCGTGGTTGCTTTACACTTGTCAGATAATCGTACACACGCACACACATACTCGCTTAATCGACCGCATAATCGCTCACACCGTGACACTCGCCAATACACCGCACAACACACGGCTCGCTTATTTCGCTTTATTCTTCATTTTTTTCGATAAATGTTCCGACATCCGCCTTTGCGCCAGGGTCTATGCCTACTTTCCCTGTGCTAGAGCCAAGACGGAGATCGAGACTCTCCGTCGCCCCTTTTCACGCCGCTATGACGGAGGTGCACACGGGCCATGGAGACTTTCACTTCTTCCGCTGCCATTTTGACACCATCACCTCCGCCGAGGTATGTTTTACTTACATTTCAAGCTTTTTCACTCAGATATTTGCAATACCGTAGGCATAAACTCAGATTTCAATTTCAGATCACCGCGCCTATGGGCTCCTCGCCAATGATAGTGCGGATCGGTTTGCCGCTGACGAGACCTCAAGCATCGATTTTGCCGGAGGGCCCTGCCGGGCTTGGTACCGGGTGAGCGCTTAGCGCCGCACTGTGGTTACCTCGAGCAGATAGTCCCGAGCACCTCCCGAGCATATGAGGGACACCGAAGGCTTTCACCGCCGAAAGCAGATGGCGGACTACACCATCGGCCGGGAGGCACGGCCAGAGGCGAGGGCGACTACTCGAGTACGCCCGACCTTTATCATGCGGCCTCGAGCGGTGGTCGCCGAGCCGAGCCAGAGACCAGAATGGCGGCTAGGGCAGAGGTGGAGCAGGAGCGGATCGCCACAGAGAGCTCGAGCTCAGGGTGAGGGGAGTGCAGAGGGGACGAGGGACGGCTGCCCGCCTCGCCACTGCCGACGACAGGGGCAGAGTGGGGAGACCTACCAGATCCCTTTTGCTCCTCCACCGGCAGGTCATGAGTTGGCTGGTATTCCCGACTTGCCTCCCAGATGTATTATCGCATTTCAGATTGTCATTTGATTTCGCCACCATTTGATATTCCACGTAATATTGATGTATCTAATACTTTTGCAAGCTTCCTCGAGTACACCCAAACACTGGAGCCAATGCCTCCATGGCGGGATGTTGCAATGACCTTGAGTTCTTAGCCTTCTACGGCCTTCCCAGATGTTTTCTCCGACATAGTTCCAAACTATATACAAATCGCCGCATAATCTGATGCACTACACATCATCCGATAAACTGCTCACCAGATTCACACATCAGACTCATACATCGATTCTCGACCGATAAACCGCTTACCAGATTCACACATCAGACTTCATACATCGTGATTCTCAGACCGATAAACCGCCACTAGATTCACACATCAGATTCATACATCGTGATTCTCGTGACCGATAAACCGCCACGACTTCACACTCAGATTTTTCAGATCGATAAACCGCTTCATGTGTATCGATGCATTTGCTTTTTGTACTTTTCACCTCCCTTCCCGATTCTCCCTGTGGGTGGCGGCGCCCATCCGACCTCCCATTTCTACTGATGGCAGGATATTCCCCGCACTGCAGGGGCGTGGCTAGGGGGAGCATGTGCTCCAGCAGTGGGATGGCGAAGTCGGAGGCGAGGCCTCGAGGAGGAGGCCGGGCAGCTGCCTGGGTTCGACAAATGACACTTCGACGATGTTCTGCAGCTTCCGCCCAGAAGAGGGCGAGGATGGATCCCCATGAGGCCATTGATGATGATTACAGATCATTGCTTTTTCTTTCATTTTCTTTTCTTGTACTTTTCTCTGTTTTGGTAGATAGAGTACTATGTACTGCCGCAGGCAGGTTTTTGCTTCTTTAAAACTTATGTACTTGAAAAAGATGATATGAAATGAAACAAACTTTTGTTTGAAAAGAATGTTACATTTGTCTATATCTCAAGATATTTCATACTTTGTGACCGCATTGCATCATATTACACCTCAAATGTAAATGATATTGATCTGTTGTCCGACAATTGAACACTTGCAATCAGAATAATCGATAACCAACCAACTAAACAAAGAAAACAAATTTCATACAAACCATCGCTCAATCCGAACACACGTTCCATACTACCGAGGACTAATCTGGGATTGATCTCAGGGATTGATCTCAGATATAGCCCATAACACAAAGATTTGGTTCATTCTCGCACACAAAGAAACTCTCAACAAATAGCCCTAATCTGACGAGACGGATCACAAAGTCGACATTTGCGCTTGAAACACACTTGATGTCCCAAATTTTCCTTTCCTTCTTGCTTTGCACGGATGTAGAGAATGGCACAAAGATTCTCGAAGCACAAGCGTTTACCTTTTGAAGAAGATGGGTTTTCAACCGGTATCGAGCCTAACACGTAACACGGCGAGACAGACTCAAACAAAGAAACAAAAGGCACACGACCTATCACAACGAGACACACTTTGGAAAAGACTCAAAGCCAAAATTGAGACCGACAAATCAAAAGACACGACACACGTACATGTTTACAAAAAGACCTCAAATCTCGAGGAGCCAGCCTCCCGTATTATTCCCACCCTTTCTCGATTGTGATACTCACATCACTCGCCCTCGTGCCTTTTTTCTCTCAAAACCCTTTTCTTCACTTTTCTCTCAGCTTACACCTCTCTATTCTTTATTCTCTCATTTTTCATCCCTCCCCAGAGTGGTTGATGAGTAAACGAGAGGTTGTGGGTTCACGCCGACATACAATTAGCTTGCGCCCACTTCTTCTCCGTAGATAAAGTGCCTCTGGCAAGTGCATTTACGAGGGGAAGACAGAACAACCGACTCAATCAGGTTCTAGTTCGCTATTTTGACCATTTTTTTATTTTCTTCCTAAAACGGTTTTGATCAAAGATGAGAGTTGGATGAGCACACTTATTCAATTTTTGATTTGAAAATCATAAATCAGCCGTGAGCAATCTAAAATTCTCCTTTTGGGTCCAAACATGGTCCAATTTTGAAAATGAAACAGCCGAGAAAATAAGTCAACCTCAAAGGAAAATTTTCAAAACTATTTTTGCAAACAATCAATGCTTGAACGAGCTGAACTTACCCTCGAGATACGCAACCTCGGATCGAGGTAATGGAAAATTGCCCCGGCTTAAAGGGGATAAGGCAACGAAAGTTGCCCCCGGTTTGACGGTAACTCAGTAACTTATGGTAATGCATGGCAACGGAAAGTTGCCCTTGTTTGGATGATGCCACGCATTTTGTGAGTCACCTTGTTGATGACGATCGGACCCCGACGCTGAGGAGTCGAAGACGGTTTGAATCAATATATGGACACAACACCGAAGGTGTTGGTGGTTTGACTTCAAGAGGAAGTTAATCACGAGTTCCGGTTGTCGCAATCGAGACATTGGATTCGAGGAGGCAAAAGTGATCAAAACCATGACATGGACCGAGACGCTATGGAAGGCTGGGGCCGGACTTCAAGATGAAGTTGCTCACGATCCCAAACATGGGAATCAAGCCTCACGAGTTCCTAAGGTACACTCTGTATTTTAACCTTCACTGCTTAGGCTCTAACTTTTGCCAAGGTGCCCAATGCGGTTTTCGACCTTGTAGCTTTGTTCTTCTTCTTTTTTTTTCTTTTTGCATTTTTTTTTTTGCATTTTTCTTTTTTTTCTTTGCTTCTTTTGTATTTTTTTTTTTCTTTTTTCTTTTCTTTTTTGCTCTAACTTTTGCCTCGGTCGCCTTCCGGTTTTCGCCCAAATGAGCCTCTCAAAGGGTAAAGTGTAGCAAGCCCATGCCAAATGGTTTTGAGATTGAAGCCTCTCCGTATCCAGGAGAACGACGATTGTGTTGATTTGCAGAAAAGTCCATCACGGCTGCTTCTCGAGCTTTACTTAGTGGGATCTAATCTTCCTGATCTAACTTTGATGCCTCTTGCTCGAGGGTCGCTTCAAAATGGGCCACACAGCGCTTTCATGGCATCGAATGTTTTGAACGGATTCCAGCTTTGCAACAGATGAATTGAAACTTGAGATCGGAGCGATCCTGGCCGCACAATCTCAAGAGCGGTTCCACACTCTTCGCGAGACTCACAAAATATTTTGTTTTTGAAAGTTTTTAAGAAAGCGACAAATCGTCAGTTGAAGATAGTGTGGAACCACCGATCAAACCAGGTCCTTCTCAAGACTACGCCGACAAGCATGATTTCATTCATTAAAAGCTTAGCATGCCTTCTTTCTCAAGATGATCAAAATTTTGCAAAACCCGAGGAATTACTCTCTTTGTTTTTATCACCGCAGTTGTTTGAAAAAGGTTTTATGAAAAGCTTAGGTCATTGTGACGATGTTTAGGACACAAGAGTGTAGGCGAATGCAATCGCTGCTCCATCCAAATTCTCGCACTACTGCTCAAATAGCAACAAGTACGAACGCAAGAGCTACAAATTGTTTATCTCAGATTTGTTGGCATAATCGCTTTTGGCAAAACAACTCAAAAAGCAAAAGTAACTAATTGAAAGACAAAACAGTGTTTGAGGCAACAACCCCGAAATCACCTGGTATACTATACAAGAGGGATCGACTTGCATAACAAGATGCACTTCAGAAGCAAAAAGACCGACTCAATACAGGAGACAGACTCAAAAACAAACAAAAGACCGACTCGACACCCAAGTCGATTTACAAAACTAGCATTGGCAGGTGCTCAAAAATGCGCGCCAAACGCCATATCCAAAAATGTACCAGACACTGCCCGCAGGCGGTTGAATCCCAATTACATACTTGCAATATTGGTGTCCTCAAAATCCAACAACTGAGTGGTGGCGGACTTTGCTGAGGTGGGGGAGGATAACCTCGTTGTCAATCAAATCTTGTACCTCATGACAAGGCGGAAACAATTATCGCTGGCATGGCCACCACGATGGTACGCACAAGACAGGAAGCATCATGTGGCCGGAGATTCTTCTAGAGCGCCGAGGCTCCAGGGCTTAAGGTGTCCCTTTCAAAAAGGATTTGCAATGCCTTGGACAATGGCATATAGAGAGCATGAAGACCCCGCGCTTCTAAGTGTATTTTTGGAGTCTCGAGCACTCTTGCTAGATGCACTAGTAACGGATCGGCGGTGCGCTTTGCTTCGATCCTTTCCTGATGCAAGGCCGGAACGGAAGAATCGCCCGCATGACGGGGCCTATCCCGATTCTTCGATTGATCGAATCGCCTCAGTAAAGTGGGGAAAGCATCCTCCACAATTTTTGTCATGATCGCGATATCTGTTTGTTCATTCCCCGCCAAAGCCTCATCGCCTACAAGCAGCTTGTTCCACTGGGTCTCAGATCCTTTCACTTTGTCTTTGCCTCGCCTCACCGATGAGAGGTTTGGGTTGGTACTGCACATCACTGCTAGGTGGAGGCCATCTCCGATCGATTGAGCTCGATCACAATCCGCCCCAAAGAGCGGGCTCTTGGGTTCAAATTTCAAAGATACGGTGCAACCGGTGGCGGTTGATATTCCATAGCGAGATCCGCCACGACCTCTGGAGATCACCTATCATCCCCATTAACTCGAATGTAGTAGGCTCACGAGCCCGATAGAACTGGGGTCCAGATTGATGTGCAAAGCGACTGGAGGATGCGGATATCAACGCCGGCCTCACCTCGTAGGGTAATCCCTTGATCTAGTGCGGCCATTATAACCACTATTTCTTCCGAACTCAAGGCTATCCCTAGTCCCCGCTTAGCAAAGGGGAAATATCGACTATTCTCAGATCAACTTTCAACTCTCTCGAATCGAAGGAAAAACGGATAGATTTCAAATTTCAAAACAGATCAAACACGGTGTAGTCAATCAACCGATTCTACTATCGATAATCGTTTCAAAATCATCGCCCTAAATCAATCGACACCCGCAGATATAATCGATTCTCAACATCGATATCGGTGCCCGCAGCCGGATACCCAAATTGTAAACCGGTATATGCATTCCTCAGAGAGATACACTCTAAAAGCACATAGCAAGTAAATGAGAGCCAATACACCCTATGTTGGGGTAGGGTTTCGCCCTATTTTGTCGAGCTAGGGTTTCACTACGCACGCAGCTGTTTCAAACAACCTAACATCGGTAAGCAACCCGCCCTAGTTTGGAATGGTCACTATGGATTCCGAATATGCACTAGGTCGAATGGTCGGTAAGGGTGCCCCAAGAAACCGGGTTTGTGTTCTACATCGGGCAGAGCTCGCAACCGTCACTTTATGGACATGCCTTGACAAGACAAGCCTCCAAAGAAACCGCCAGAATAGCAGATGGCCAACACGGTGTCCTAGGCGCACTAATGCACATGCAATGCAAAGAAACACATAAGTGTAGTCAAACAGATATCACGAAGTTCGAGTCAAGCTCTAAACTCCCCAAAGAAGTCGCCAGAATCAGAGAGCACGTCCGCGAGGGACCTCGCCACAATCGACTCGATTTGTGTCGGTTCTAAATCTTGAACCAAAGAGTCCAAATCCGCAAATCGCTTGAGAAAACAGATTTTTGAAAAGTAGTGCCAAACATGGATCATGTTAGATTACATGAGTCGCCACCTAAATATTTTAAAATGGGAAATTTAGGAAACCCCGACTTAAGGTCAAGGCCACATGTCCGCTATCACCAAAGTGGTCTTGGCTCGAGCTTGGGTACGACGGAAGGTCACTATGAGCATTCTTTCGCCCGTCCAAGACCAGCCTCTACTAACCGTGATATCCGTTTTTGAAAACATTACATGCTCTTATTCCGATTATTAGCCTAGAATTACTATGTGATGCGCACAACACAAAAGTATAGACTAGATTGCCTAACTTGGAAATAAACATTGCATATCCGTTTTGTCTCGAAAAACGTGCTAGATTTTGCTACTCACAAGTAGGCTAAAATACGGATTTTAATGAGTTGTTCCAACTCAGGCAATCCAACCTCCACCCACAGGCATTCAAGCAGTTTATAACACATAAGCATTTAGCCGCATGGCAAGCATACTGTCATGGCAACATTCACACGCATGTGGTATGCTAAAGCGTAAAATACTTACATCGTGACTGTACAAAAACAATAACTAGTTAGCAAACATGCATGACCTAGTTCATGTTAAGTGGCTAATGCAACACAGCATGATGCAATCTAGAGTAGGCTCTACTAACCCTAAACATGGCATGTGAAATGCGCGAGTAGCACGATTCAATTTGGAATTGAAAATTGCAATGCGCTTTGTATGATGTACCGAGCCCGGCATGTAAACAAATGCATGAATGCACGCATGCATTGCATAAGGTATGCTAAAATAAGTATGCCCTAATCTACCATCGAAAAGCGGTAAATAAAAGGGATAGAAAGAAATGGGGTTGGAAGACATACACCCACTCACACACACTTATTACAATTTGCCCTCGCCGAGGGACCGAAAGAATATACAAATCAATAACTAATTAACTACGCAAGCTAATTAATTATTACAAATCAACTAAATTAATTAAATAAAATAATTAATCTAATTAAACAAGAATCGCCTTTGAAGAGGGCCTAAATGCATCGGATCGCGTCTGGAATCGCACCGCCATGCATGATTTGCCTCGCTTCTCGCTATTCTCCTCTCAAAATTGCCAAAGTCCCCGGAGTGCCTCTCAGCACCGGGAGTACCACCGTCAGTAGAACACCACCGGGTCAAGAAGGAGGCCACCGCACTAGATGAAGCTATCGGTTGAAATTGATCGCCGGTCGGCACTAAATAGTGCCGCCGCACTTAATACTCGCAGAACTCGCAACTCACAAATAGAGGGCAACAACTTGCATGGCAATGTGATTCAAGGTATTTATGCACTATACACACCCCTTTATCATGTTGGTGACTCAAAGGAAGGTGTGCCTTGGTTCTCGACCACCAATCACGATTTCCATGCATGATGGCCCAAGGATCAAGAATGCAACTTTGATTTCAAATGCATGCAATGCAAACAAGCAAACAAGGGTGTTAAACCTCTATCATGACTTGGTCAAGAGGCCTAACATGCATGCCAATGTGATGCACTCCTAGACATGGCAACTAGCATGCAATATGGCAATACAATGCAAACCTAAGTAAGCACACAAGGCAAGCATGCAAACCACATGGAGGATGGACTTAGACATGATCTAGGCAGCTCCAAAAAGGCCCAAAATCAGAGGCCAAATGCTAAGTTATGGGGCCAAACACACATGCACACATACACATGTTAAGGTGCCAACACTTAAGCATAACAAACAACATTCAAGCACACTTGAAATGAGTTGAGCATGGACAATTGACATGCATATAAAGCTCAAAATCACACAAAACATGATGCCAAATCATGCAACAAAGCAAGCCAAGTATGCAACAATAGGTCCAAGTACTTGAAGCAAGCCATGGAGGCTTATATTAAGGTCAAGTCCACCAAGCCTCACAAGGCCAAGGGGACTCAAAACAGTCACAAGAAGCCTTAAACAAAGCCTAAGGAGCACCTAGATGGCATCTAAGAGGCTCAAGCACAAGGGCACGCAACATGACCAAAACATGGAGCATTTAACACATGCTTTTAAAGCATTAAAGAAGCCACTAGGGCAAGCATATAAGCACATCATAAGGTCTGAAATAGCATGCTAGGGGGTTCCAAACCACCAAAAACAATGCAAGCAAGACATGCTACATATTCATGCTCTTAAGGCTAACAAGCCAAATGCAAAGAGGCTATATTAAACATGCTGTGGTTGACTCAAACAACATGAGACAGACCTTGAACATGGAAATATAAGCATAAAAGTTTCACAAATGTAGGCCTAAAACATGCTAGAAACTAAGGCACACGACCTAGGCATGTTAAGGCATCAAAAGGCATTACAAGGCAACTATGCTAAGCATGCATAAGAAACCAAAACCAACTTAAAATCATGTTATAACATGACAATATAAGCATGAAAAATAAGTCAAACATGCTCAACACACACTCAAGCATGAAGCTCCATAAGGAAGCAAAACTTGCCCTTTTCAAGGACATCAAGGAGAGGGGTGGCTCTCCTTTGAGACTTTAGGAGACTATCTCCACCACTGAAATCCTCAAGATTTCAAGGTGGAGAGGCCCAAGCACCAAAGTCTCGGAGCTCTCACAAATGGTTTAAAATGGGCCCTTTTCAAGGCCTAAAGGGGTCAAACTTGCTCAAACCACCAAACACTCTTAATAAACAATAAAGAGGGTTAAAAATAGAACTTTTATGTGTTATAGACTAAGCACAAAAACTGTTCTAAGCTAGGCAAAATGGAATGCAAAATGGGGTAAATAAAGCAAGTTTCTACCCTTGAAGCTTTTCTTCACAAATGTTGAAGTTGTTGGTTCCTTGAGCTCCAAACCACCAAGAACACTAAGAACAAGCCCTTGGACCCTCAACAACCAAAGGAAGGTGAAACACTAGGTGCTTGTGTGCAATAGTATGAACTAAAGCACCTAGTGTACAAAATGAGCAAGGAAAAGAGAGATAGGATAGATATAGGATTTCTAACCCTAAAAACCAGAGCTTCTCTCCTAAAATGTCTAACCCTCCAAAAATTCTAACCCTTGAGCCAAGAGGAGAGCCTTCTCTGTATAGGCACCAAAAGCTACAAGTTAAGGCATCCAGTAGCTCATCCCTCCATACACGCAGTATGGAGGGGAAACAAAGGCATACAAATTGCCTCAAAATATCTCGTAAAGCAACAGAAGTGGTCGGCAGGCAAATGGTAATTTTGCTAAATGAGTGCCGACCGCACAAAATAGTGCCGACTGCACAATATAGTGCCGATGGCAACACCACCACCGGTGGCCTCTAGCCACAAATGGTATGCGGGGATGCCTCAAGGCATTCTCGCCTCAAAGGCAAAGCACAAGTGTTTGGTGCAAACCGCACACAAACGGTCAAGTTCGGAGGTCCCGAGGCAAGGCGCGAGCCGAGAACTCCGAACTCCAAACAAACACAAACATGGATAATCACCGAGTGTTCAAGGTGACGCCCAAGTCTTGAGGACGGTCAAAATGGGTGTCTACGCTTTTGCACACCATTTTATGCGCAGCTTTATCACTCGCACCGCTTTTGCATCGCACCGCTTTTCCATAGCTTTATCAATCGCACCGCTTTTGGCGATCGTAAGGTTTTACGCAGCTTTATCAATCGCGCCGCTTTTGATCGCACGCTTTTATGCGCAGCTTATCACTCGCTACCTTTTGCGATCGCATCGTTTTGCCCGCTTTATCATCGCGCGGTTTTATGATCGCACCGCTTTTGCGCAGCTTTATCACTGCTACCGCTTTTGGCGATCGCATTGTTTTCGCAGCTTTATCAATCGCACCGCTTTTGGCGATCGCACGATTTGCGGAGTTTATCACTGCTACCGCTTTTGCGATCGCATGGTTTTGGCGCAATTTATCACTTGCCATTTTCGCCGCACCATTTTGAGCATCGCGACTGCTTTTGGCGCTTTATCAATCGCGACCGCTTTTTTTGGCGCAGCTATCATCGGCGCGATTTTATGATCGCACCTTTTTACGTAGTTTATGACTGGCACGGTTTTGCGCATCGCACGGTTTTGCGCAGTTTATCAATCGCGCCGTTTTGCGCATCGCACTATTTTGCGCAATTTATCAATCACCGCTTTATGATCGCACGCTTTTGCGCAGCTTTATCACCGGCGCGTTTTGGCGATCGTGACCGCTTTTATGCAGCTTTATTACTACCGTTTTGCGCATCGCACGGTTTTGCGCAGTTTATCGCTGGCGCCGTTTTGCGCATCACACCGTTTTACGCAGTTTATCACTGGCCCCGTTTTGCGGATCGCACCGTTTTGCGCAGTTTATCACTCGCGCCGTTTTGCGCATCGCACTATTTTGCGCAGTTTATCAATCGCGCCGTTTTGCGCATCGCACGGTTTTGCGCAGTTTATCACTGGCGCCGTTTTGCGCATCGCACCGTTTTACGCAGTTTATCACTCGCGCCGTTTTGCGCATCGCACCATTTTGCGTAGTTTATCACTCGCGCCATTTTGCGCATCGCACTGTTTTGCGTAGTTTATCAATCGCGCCGTTTTGCGCATCGCACGGTTTTGCGCAGTTTATCACCGCATCGCACCGTTTTGCGCATCGCACCGTTTTGCGCAGTTTATCACTCGCGCCGTTTTCCGCTTCGCACCATTTTGAGCATCGCACTGTTTTGCGCAGTTTATCAATCGCGCCGTTTTGCGCATCGCACGGTTTTGAGTAGTTTATCACCGGCGCGCTTTTGGCGATCGCACCGCTTTTACGCAGCTTTATCACTGCACCGCTTATGCGATCGCACCGCTTTATGCAGCTTTATCACTCGCTACCGCTTTATGATCGCACTATTTTGGCGCAGCTTTATCAATCGCGCTGCTTTTGGCGATCGCATGGTTTTGGCGCTTTATCATCGGGCGCTTTTGCACATCGCGACCGCTTTGTAGCTTTATCACTCGCTACCGCTTTTGCGATCGCACCGCTTTTGAGCAGCAATCGCTGCTTTATGATCGCACGCTTTGGCGCAGCTTTATCAATCGCGCTTTTACGATCGCGACGGTTTTGTGCCGCTTATCACTGCTACCGCTTTATGATCGCATGATTTTGCATGCTTTATCACGCGCACGGTTTTCGATCGCACCGCTTTTCCGCAGCTTTATCACCATACCGCTTTTGTGCATCGCACCGCTTTTACGCAGCTTTATCAATCGCGCTTTGGCGATCGACCGCTTTTGCGCAGCTTTATCAATCGCGCTGCTTTATGATCGCAAGGTTTTGGCGCATTATCAATCGCGCTGCTTTTGGCGATCGCACGGTTTTGCGCAGCTTTATCATCGCGGCGCTTTTTGCGATCGCACCGCTTGCGCAGCTTTATCACTGCGCTGCTTTTATGATCGCACCGCTTTTGGATAGCTTTATCAATCGCTACGCTTTATGCGATCGCACGCTTTTTGGCGCAGCTTATCAATCGCTACCGCTTTTACGATCGCACGGCTTTTGTGCAGCTTATCACTGCTACCGGTTTTGCGCATCGCACGGTTTTGCGCAGTTTATCACGAGCGCGGTTTTGCGCATCGCACCGTTTTGCGCAGTTTATCACTCGCGCCGTTTTGCGCATCGCACCATTTTACGCAGTTTATCAATCGCGTCGCTTTATGCGATCGCACTTTTTGGCGCTTTATCAATCGCGCTTTATGATCGCACGGCTTTTATGCGCTTATCACTACCGCTTTTGCGATCGCACCGCTTTTGGCGCTTTATCATCGCGCCGCTTTTGTGATCGCGCTTTTTGCATTTATCACCGCCCGCTTTTACGATCGCACCGCTTTTGGCGGCTTTATTATCACGCTTTATTTTGATCGCACTATTTTTCGCAGCTTTATCATTGCGCCGCTTATGCAGCTTTATCTCGGGCGCGCTTTTATGATCGCACCGCTTTATGGTTTATCTCGACGCTTTTGGCGATCGCACCGCTTTATGCTAGCTTTATCACTTCGCTACCGCTTATGGCGATCGCACTATTTTGGCGCTTTATCAATCGCTACCTTTTGGCGATCGCACGGCTTTTATGAGCTTTATCACTCGCGCTGCTTTTGATCGCACGTTTTATAGCTTTATCGCCGCTACCGCTTTTATGATCCAACCATTTTACGCAGCTTTATCACTGCTACCGCTTTTATGATCGCACCGCTTTTGGCGCTTTTATCACTGCGCTGCTTTGCGATCGCACCGCTTTTGCGCAGCTTTATCACTCGCTACCGCGATCGCGCTTTTGGCGCAGCTTTATCACTCGCTGCTTTTGCGATCGCACTTTTATGCAGCTTTATCACTCGCGCTGCTTTATGATCGCACGCTTTTGGCGCAGCTTTATCACTCCCCGCTTTTGCGATCGTGACCGCTTTTGGCGCAGCTTTATCATCATACTGCTTTGCGATCGCACCGCTTTATGCGCTTTATCAATCGCGCTGCTTTTGCGATCGCACCGCTTTTGCATGCTTTATCACTCGCGCTGCTTTTTGGATCGCACCGCTTTGCGTTTGCGCAGCTTTATCACCGCGCTGCTTTTGGCGATCGCACCGCTTTTGGCGCAGCTTTATCACTCGCTGCTTTTATGCGATCGCACGGTTTTGCATAGCTTTATCAATCGCTACCGCTTATGCGATCGCACCGCTTTTGCGCAGTTTATCACTTCCGCTGGTTTGCGATCGCACCGCTTTTGCGCGCTTTATCATCGCTACTGCTTTTATGATCGCACGCTTTTGCGCAGCTTTATCAATCGCTGCTTTGGCGTGATCGCACCGCTTTTGCGCAGCTTTATCAATCGCGCTTTTGGCGATCGCACCGCTTTTGGCGCAGCTTATCACTCGCGCCGCTTTTTGCGATCGCACGGCTTTGCGAGCTTTATCACTCGGCGCTTTTGGCGACGTGCTTTTACGCTTTTTATCAGCCAATCGCGCGCTTATGATCGCACCGCTTTTGCGCAGCTTTATCACTCGCTGCTTTTATGATCGCGATCGACCGCTTTTGCGCAGCTTTATCACTCGCTACCGCTTTTGCGATCGCACGCTTTTGCGCAGCTTTATCACTCGCGCCGCTTTTGGCGATCGCACCGCTTTTGGCGCAGCTTTATCACTCGCTACCGCTTTTGGCGATCGCACCGCTTTTGCGAGTTTATCAATCACCGCTTTTGCGATCGCACGCTTTTGCGCAGCTTTATCAATCGCGCCGCTTTGGCGATCGCACGCTTTTGCGCAGCTTTATCACTCGCGCCGCTTTTATGATCGCACCGCTTTTGCGCAATTTATCACTCGCGCCGCTTTATGGATCGCACCGCTTTTGGCGCAGCTTTATCAATCGCGCCGCTTTTGGCGATCGCACGCTTTTTGGCGCAGCTTTATCACTCGCGCTTTTGGCGATCGCACCGCTTTTGCGCAGCTTTATCAATCGCGCCGCTTTTGCGATCGCACCGCTTTTGCGCAGCTTTATCAATCGCTGCTTTTGCGATCGCACCGCTTTTGCAGCTTTATCACTCGCTACCGCTTTGGCGATCGCACCGCTTTTGCAGTTTATCACTCGCTGCTTTGCGATCGCACCGCTTTTATGCACCGCTTTATGATCGCATCGCTTTTTTGGCGCAGCTTTATCACTCGCTACCGCTTTTGGCGATCGCACGCTTTTTGCGCAGCTTTATCACTCGCTACTGCTTTTGGCGCATCGCACCGCTTTTGGCGCAGCTTTATCACTCGCTACTGCTTTGGCGATCGCACCGCTTTTGCGCAGCTTTATCACTCGCCGCTTTTGGCGCATCGCACGCTTTTGTGCAGCTTATCATCGCGCTGCTTTTGCGATCGCACCGCTTTTGCGCAGCTTTATCACTGCGCCGCTTTTGCGATCGCACCGCTTTTGGCGTAGCTTTATCAATCGCGCCGCTTTTGGCGATCGCACCGCTTTTGCGCAGCTTTATCACTCGCGCTGCTTTTATGATCGCACCGCTTTTGCGCAGCTTTATCACTCGCCGCTTTATGCGATCGCACCGCTTTTTGGCGCAGCTTTATCACTCGCCGCTTTTGCGATCGCACGCTTTTGCGCAGCTTTATCACTCGCTGCTTTGCGATCGCACGCTTTGGCGCTTTATCACTCGCGCTTTATGCGATCGCACCGCTTTTATGCAGCTTTATCATCGCGCCGCTTTATGCGATCGCACCGCTTTTGGCGCAGCTTTATCACTCGCTTTATGCGATCGCACCGCTTTGCGCAGCTTTATCACTCGCTGCTTTGGCGATCGCACCGCTTTGCGCAGCTTATCACTCGCTACCGCTTTTGGCGATCGCACGCTTTTGCGCAGCTTTATCACTCGCTGCTTTTGCGATCGCACCGCTTTTGCGCAGTTTATCACTGCGCCGCTTTTGGCGATCGCACCGCTTTTATGCAGCTTTATCACTCGCTCGCTTTGGCGATCGCACGGCTTTTGCGCAGCTTATCAATCGCTACCGCTTTTGGCGATCGCACGCTTTTTGGCGCAGCTTTATCACTCGCGCCGCTTTTATGATCGCACCGCTTTTGGCGCAGCTTTATCAATCGCTACCGCTTTGGCGATCGCACGCTTTTGGCGCAGCTTTATCACTCGCGCTTTTGGCGATCGCACCGCTTTTGGCGCAGCTTTATCACTCGCGCTGCTTTGGCGATCGCACTGCTTTTGGCGCAGCTTTATCACTCGCGCCGCTTTTGGCGATCGCACCGCTTTGCGCAGCTTTATCACTCGCTACCGCTTTTGGCGATCGCACCGCTTTGCGCAGCTTTATCACTCGCGCCGCTTTTATGATCGCACTGCTTTTGCGCAGCTTTATCACTCGCGCCGCTTTGGCGATCGCACCGCTTTTGCGCAGCTTTATCACTCGCGCTGCTTATGCGATCGCACCGCTTTTGGCGCAGCTTTATCACTCGCGCTGCTTTTGGCGATCGCACGGCTTTTGGCGCAGCTTTATCACTCGCTACGCTTTATGCGCATCGCACGCTTTTGCAGCTTTATCACTCGCTTTTGCGCGCTTATCACGCATCGCACCGCTTTTGGCGCAGCTTTATCATCGCTGCTTTTGCGATCGACCGCTTTTGGCGCAGCTTTATCATCGCGCCGCTTTATGATCGCAGCTTTTGCGCAGCTTTATCACTCGCTACCGATCGCACTTTTTGCGCAGCTTTATCACTCGCCGCTTTTGGCGATCGCACCGCTTTTTGCGCAGCTTTATCACTCGCGCTGCTTTTGCGATCGCACCGCTTTGGCGCAGCTTTATCACTCGCTACCGCTTTTGGCGATCGCACCGCTTTGGCGCAGCTTATCACTCGCGCCGCTTTGGCGATCGCACGCTTTTGCGCAGCTTTATCACTCGCTACCGCTTTTATGATCGCATCGCTTTTGCACATCGCTTTTGCGCAGCTTTATCACTCGCGCCGCTTTTGCGATCGCACCGCTTTTGGCGCAGCTTTATCACTCGCCGCTTTTGGCGATCGCACCGCTTTTGGCGCAGCTTTATCACTCGCTACCGCTTTTGGCGATCGCACGCTTTTGCGCAGCTTTATCATCGCGCCGCTTTTGCGATCGCACCGCTTTTGCGCAGCTTTATCACTCGCTACCGCTTTATGATCGCACGCTTTTGGCGCAGCTTTATCACTCGCGCCGCTTTTGCGATCGCACGCTTTTGGCGCAGCTTTATCACTCGCCGCTTTATGCATCGCACGCTTTTGCGCAGCTTTATCAATCGCGCTGCTTTTGCGATCGCACCGTTTTGCGCAGCTTTATCACTCGGCCGCTTTATGGCATCGCACCGCTTTTGCGCAGCTTTATCATCACT
Source organism: Camellia lanceoleosa (assembly GCA_025200525.1). Taxonomy (NCBI): domain Eukaryota; kingdom Viridiplantae; phylum Streptophyta; class Magnoliopsida; order Ericales; family Theaceae; genus Camellia; species Camellia lanceoleosa. The sequence goes on from CM045768.1 coordinate 95,942,983, forward strand.
GCGCTGCTTTATGATCGCACCGCTTTTGCGCAGCTTTATCACTACCGCTTTTGCGATCGCACTTTTTGCGCGCTTTATCACTCGCCGCTTTTGGCGATCGCACCGCTTTTGCAGTTTATCACGCCGCTTTATCATCGCCGCTTTTGGCGATCGCACCGCTTTGGCGCAGCTTTATCACTCGCTCGCTTTTATGGCGATCGCACGCTTTTATGCAGCTTTATCACTCGCGCCGCTTTTGCGATCGCACCGCTTTTGGCGCAGCTTTATCAATCGCCGCTTTATGCGATCGCACCGCTTTGGCGCAGCTTTATCACTCGCGCTTTTTTGGCGATCGCACGCTTTTATGCAGCTTTATCAATCGCGCTGCTTATGATCGCGACCGCTTTTGGCGCAGCTTTATCACTCGCTACCGCTTTTGGCGATCGCACCGCTTTTGCGCAGCTTTATCACTCGCGCCGCTTTTGCGCGATCGCACGCTTTTGCGCAGCTTTATCAATCGCGCCGCTTTTGGCGATCGCATCGCTTTTGGCGCAGCTTTATCACCGCGCTGCTTTTGGGGATCGCACTGTTTTGCGCAGTTTATCACACGCTACCGCTTTATGCGATCGCACTTTTTGGCGCAGCTTTATCAATCGCTACCGCTTTTATGCGATCGCACCGCTTTTGCGCAGCTTTATCAATCGCGCTGCTTTTTGGCGCAGCTTTATCACATCACTCGCTGCTTTTGCGATCGCACCGCTTTTGGCGCAGCTTTATCACTCGCTGCTTTTGGCGACGTGATCACCGCTTTTATGCGCTTTATCACTGCGCTTTTGGCGATCGCACCGCTTTTTGCGCAGCTTTATCACTCGCGCTGCTTTGGCGATCGCACCGCTTTTGGCGCAGCTTTATCAATCGCGCCGCTTTTGGCGATCGCACCGCTTTGGCGCAGCTTTATCACTCGCGCTGCTTTTATGCGATCGCACCGCTTTTGGCGCAGCTTTATCACTCGCTGCTTTTGGCGATCGCACTGCTTTTGCGCAGCTTTATCACTCGCGCTGCTTTTGGCGATCGCACCGCTTTTGCGCAGCTTTATCACTCGCTGCTTTTGCGATCGCACGCTTTATGCGCAGCTTTATCACTCGCGCCGCTTTTATGATCGCACGCTTTTGGCGCAGCTTTATCACTCGCGCTGCTTTTGGCGATCGCACCGCTTTTGCGCAGCTTTATCACTCGACCGCTTTGGCGATCGTGACCGCTTTTATGCGCAGCTTTATCACTCGCGCTGCTTTTTGGCGATCGCACCGCTTTTGCGCAGCTTTATCACTACCGCTTTTGGCGATCGCACCGCTTTTATGCAGCTTTATCACTCGCGCCGCTTTTGGCGATCGCACTTTTGGCGCAGCTTTATCACTCGCTGCTTTATGATCGCACGCTTTTGGCGCAGCTTTATCACTCGCGCCGCTTTTATGCGATCGCACCGCTTTTGCGCAGCTTTATCAATCGCTACCGCTTTTGCGCATCGCACGCTTTTGCGCAGCTTTATCACTCGCGCCGCTTTGGCGATCGCACCGCTTTGCGCAGCTTTATCACTCGCTACTGCTTTGCGATCGCACCGCTTTTGCGCAGCTTTATCACTCGCGCCGCTTTTGCGATCGCACCGCTTTTGGCGCAGCTTTATCACTCGCTACCGCTTTGGCGATCGCACCGCTTTTGGCGCTTTATCACTCGCGCTGCTTTTATGATCGCACCGCTTTTATGGCGCAGCTTTATCACTCGCCGCTTTTGGCGATCGCACCGCTTTTGCGCAGCTTTATCAATCGCTACTGCTTTTGATCGCACCTTTTGCGCAATTTCTCACTCGCCGCTTTATGCGATCGCACCGCTTTTGGCGCAGCTTTATCACTACCGCTTTTATGATCGCACCGCTTTTGCGCAGCTTTATCACTCGCTGCTTTTGGCGATCGCACCGCTTTTGCGCAGCTTTATCACTCGCTACCGCTTTGCGTGATCGCACCGCTTTTGGCGCTTTATCACTCGCGCTGCTTTGCGATCGCACCGCTTTTTGCGCAGCTTTATCACTCGCGCCGCTTTTGGCGATCGCACCGCTTTTGCGCAGCTTTATCACTCGCGCTGCTTTTGGCGATCGCACGCTTTTGGCGCAGCTTTATCACTCGCTACCGCTTTTGGCGATCGCACCGCTTTTGGCGCAGCTTTATCACTCGCTTTGCGATCGCACCGCTTTTGCGCTTTATCACTACCTTTTTGCGATCGCACCGCTTTGGCGCAGCTTTATCACTCGCGCTTTTTGCGATCGCACCGCTTTTGGCGCAGCTTTATCACTCGCCGCTTTTGCGATCGCACGCTTTTGGCGCAATTTATCACTCGCTACCGCTTTTATGATCGCACCGCTTTTGCGCAGCTTTATCACTCGCGCCGCTTTTGGCGATCGCACCGCTTTTGGCGCAGCTTTATCACTCGCTACGCTTTTGGCGATCGCACCGCTTTTGGCGCAGCTTTATCACTCGCTACCGCTTTTATGCGATCGCACCGCTTTTGGCGCAGCTTTATCACTCGCGCTTTTTATGATCGCACCGCTTTTGCGCAGCTTTATCACTCGCCGCTTTTGGCATCGCACTGCTTTTGGCGCAGCTTTATCACTCGCCGCTTTTGCGATCGCACCGCTTTTGCGCAGCTTTATCACTCGCTACCGCTTTTATGCGATCGCACCGCTTTTGCGCAGCTTTATCACTCGCCGCTTTTGGCGATCGCACCGCTTTTGCGCAGCTTTATCACTGCTACCGCTTTTTGGCGATCGCACCGCTTTGCGCAGCTTTATCATCGCGCTGCTTTTATGGCGATCGCACGCTTTTGCGCAGCTTTATCACTCGCGCCGCTTTTGCGATCGCACCGCTTTTGCAGCTTTATCACTCGCTACCGCTTTATGCGATCGCACCGCTTTTGGCGCAGCTTTATCACTCGCTACCGCTTTATGATCGCACCGCTTTTGGCGCAGCTTTATCACTCGCTACCGCTTTTGGCGATCGCACCGCTTTTGGCGCAGCTTTATCACTCGCGCTGCTTTTGCGATCGCACCGCTTTTGGCGCAGCTTTATCACTCGGGCGCTTTTTTGGCGATCGCACCGCTTTTGGCGCAGCTTTATCACTCGCTACTGCTTTATGATCGCACGCTTTTTGCGCAGCTTTATCACTGCGCCGCTTTATGATCGCACCGCTTTGCGCAGCTTTATCACTCGCCGCTTTTGGCGCATCGCTTTATCACTGCTACTGCTTTTGGCGATCGCAGCTTTTATGCATTTTATCACCGCTACCGCTTTTGGCGATCGCACGCTTTTTGCGCAGCTTTATCACTCGCTACGCTTTTGCGATCGCACGCTTTTGGCGCAGCTTTATCAATCGCCGCTTTTGGCGATCGCAGCTTTGGCGCAGCTTTATCACTCGCGCTGCTTTATGCGATCGCACCGCTTTTTGCGCAGCTTTATCACTCGCGCCGCTTTTGGCGATCGCACCGCTTTTGCGCTTTATCACTCGCTACCGCTTTATGATCGCACCGCTTTTGGCGCAGCTTTATCAATCGCTACCGCTTTTGGCGATCGCACGCTTTTGCGCAGCTTTATCACTCGCCGCTTTTGGCGATCGCACCGCTTTTGGCGCAGCTTTATCACTCGCGCTGCTTTTGCGATCGCACCGCTTTTGGCGCAGCTTTATCACTGCTACGCTTTGGCGATCGCACGCTTTTGCGCAGCTTTATCACTACCGCTTTTATGATCGCACGCTTTGCGCAGCTTTATCACTCGCCGCTTTTGGCGATCGCACCGCTTTTGCAGCTTTATCACTCGCTACCGCTTTATGATCGCACCGCTTTTGGCGCAGCTTTATCAATCGCGCCGCTTTGGCGATCGCACTTTTTGCGCAGCTTTATCACTCGCTGCTTTATGCGATCGCACTGCTTTGCGCTTTATCACTCGCCGCTTTTGCGATCGCACCGCTTTTGGCGCAGCTTTATCACTCGCGCTGCTTTATGATCGCACGTTTTGCGCAGCTTTATCACTCGCCGCTTTGGCGATCGCACCGCTTTTGCGCAGCTTTATCACTCGCTACCGCTTTTGCGATCGCACGCTTTTGCGCAGCTTTATCACTCGCTGCTTTGGCGATCGCACGCTTTTGCGCAGCTTTATCACTCGCGCCGCTTTTGGCGATCGCACCGCTTTTGCGCAGCTTTATCACTGGGGCGATCGCACCGCTTTTGCGCAGCTTTATCACATCGCCGCTTTTGGCGATCGCACGCTTTTGGCGCAGCTTATCACTCGCTACCGCTTTATGCGATCGCACCGCTTTATGCAGCTTTATCACTCGCGCTTTTTGGCGATCGCACGCTTTTGCGCAGCTTTATCACTCGCTTTGGCGATCGCACCGCTTTTGCGCAGCTTATCATCGCGCTTTTATGATCGCACCGCTTTTGCGCAGCTTTATCACTCGCCGCTTTTGGCGATCGCACCGCTTTTTGCGCAGTTTATCATCGCGCCGCTTTTGCGATCGCACGCTTTTTGCGCAGCTTTATCACTCGCGCGCTTTTGGCGATCGCACTATTTTGGCGCAGCTTTATCAATCGCGCCGCTTTTGGCGATCGCACTTTTGGCGCAGCTTTATCACTCGCGCCGCTTTTGCGATCGCGACCGCTTTTTGCGCAGCTTTATCACTCGCTACCGCTTTGGCATCGCACGGTTTTGGCGCAGCTTTATCACTCGCCGCTTTATGATCGCACCGCTTTGGCGCGCTTTATCACGCTACCGCTTTTGGCGATCGCACCGCTTTTTGGCGCAGCTTTATCAATCGCTACTGCTTTGCGATCGACCGCTTTTGCGCAGCTTTATCACTCGCGCCGCTTTTGGCGATCGCACCGCTTTTGCGCAGCTTTATCACTCGCCGCTTTTTGCGATCGCACCGCTTTGGCGCAGCTTTATCACTGCGCCGCTTTTATGCGATCGACCGCTTTTGGCGCAGCTTTATCACTCGCGCTTTTATGATCGCACCGCTTTATGGCGCAGTTTATCACTCGCGCCGCTTTTATGCACATCGCACCGCTTTTGCGCAGCTTTATCACTCGCGCCGCTTTATCAATCGCGACCGCTTTTGCGCAGCTTTATCACTCGCTGCTTTGCGATCGCACCGCTTTTTGGCGCAGCTTTATCACTGCTACCGCTTTTGGCGCACCGCTTTATGCGCAGCTTTATCACTCGCGCTGCTTTTGGCGATCGCTTTTGGCGCAGCTTTATCACTGGCACGCTTTTGGCGATCGCACTGCTTTTTGGCGCAGCTTTATCATCGCGCCGCTTTTGGCGATCGCACTGCTTTTGGCGCAGCTTTATCACTCGCTACGCTTTTGCGATCGCACCGCTTTTGGCGCACTTATCACTCGCGCCGCTTTTATGATCGACGCGCTTTTGGCGCAGCTTATCAATCGCTACCGCTTTGGCGATCGAACGGTTTTGGCGCAGCTTTATCACTCGCTACCGCTTTTGCGCGATCGCACCGCTTTTGCGCCATTTAATCACTCGCTACCGCTTTTGCACATCGCACCGCTTTTGGCGCAGCTTTATCAATCACGCTGCTTTGGCGATCGCACGATTTTGCGCTTTATCACTCGCTACCGCTGTGCGTATCGCATGGTTTTGCGCAGTTTATCACTACGCTTTTGGCGATCGCACCGCTTTTGCGCAGCTTTATCACTCCGCTTTGGCATCGCACGTTTTGGCGCAGCTTTATCACTTCGCTGCTTTGCGCCGCACCGCTTTTGCGCAGTTTATCACTCGCTACCGCTTTTGGCGATCGCAACGCTTTTGCGCAGCTTTATCAATCGCTACCGCTTTACGATCGCATCGCTTTTGGCGCAGCTTTATCAATCGCGCCGCTTTATGATCGCACGCTTTTGGCGCAGCTTTATCACTGCTACCGCTTTTGGCGCTGCGGCACCGCTTTTGGCGATTTTATCACTCGCTACCGCTTTGTGCATCGACCGCTTTTGCAGCTTATCAATCGCGCCGTTTTGGGCATCGCACGATTTTGGCGCAGCTTTATCATCGGGCGCCGCTTTTGGCGATCGCACCGCTTTTGCGCAGCTTTATCACTCGCTACCGCTTTATGATCGCACCGCTTTTGGCGCAGCTTTATCATCGCTACCGCTGCTTTTGGCGATCGCACTGCTTTTGCGCAGCTTTATCACTCGCTACCGCTTTATGGCGATCGTGACCGCTTTTGTAGCTTTATCAATCGCGCCGTTTTGTGCATCGCACGATTTTGGCGACTTTATCATTCGCTACGCTTTGCTTTACGATCGCACCGCTTTTGCGCAGCTTTATCACTCGTGTCGCTTTTGTGCATCGCACCGCTTTTGGCGCAGCTTTATCAATCGCTACCGCTTTTGGCGATCGCACGGCTTTTGCAGCTTTATCACTCGCTACCGCTTTTGGCGATTGCACCATTTTGGCGCAGCTTTATCACTCGCTACCGCTTTTGGCGATCGCACCGCTTTTGGCGAGTTTATCAATCGCGCTGCTTTGGCGATCGCACGATCGCACTATTTTGCGCAGTTTATCAATCGCGCTGTTTTGCTCATCGCACGGTTTTGCGCAGTTTATCATCGGGCGCCGCTTTTGGCGATTGCACCGCTCGCGCAGCTTTGTCTTCGCACCGCTTTTGGCGCTACACCGCTTTTGGCGCAGCTTTATCAATCGCGCTTTTGGCGATCGCACGATTTTGCGCAGCTTTATCACTGCGCTGCTTTTGGCGATCGCACCGCTTTTGCATATTTTATCACTCGCTACCGCTTTGCGATCGCACCGCTTTTGTACGCTTTATCAATCGCTACGCTTTTGGCGATCGCACCATTTTGCGCAGCTTTATCACTCGCTACCGCTTTGGCGCTTTTATCAATCGCTACCGCTTTGCGATCGCACCGCTTTGGCGCAGCTTTATCACTCGCTGCTTTATTCATCGCTACCGCTTTTGGCGATCGCACCGCTTTTTACGCTTTATCAATCGCTGCTTTTATGGCGCTTTATCAATCGCGCGTTTGGCATCGCACCGCTTTTGGCAGTTGATCACTCGCGCCGCTTTTTGGCGATCGCACGGTTTTGCGCAGCTTTATCAATCACGCGCTTTTGGCGATCGCACCGCTTTTGGCGCAGCTTTATCAATCGCGCCATTTTGGCGATCGTGACCGCTTTTGGCGCAGCTTTATCACTCGCTCGCTTTTGCGATTGCATCGCTTTTGGCGCATTTATCAATCGCTACCGCTTTGGCGATCGCACGATTTTGTGCGCTTTATCACTGCTACCGCTTTTGGCGATCGCACCGCTTTTGGCGCAGCTTTATCACTCGCGCTGCTTTTCCGATCGCACCGCTTTTGGCGGTTTATCAATCGCGCTGCTTTGGCGATCGCATGATTTTGGCGCAGCTTTATCACTCGCGCTTTTGGCGCAGCTTTATCACTCACGCCGCTTTATGCGATCGCTACGATTTTCCGCAGCTTTATCACTACGCCGCTTTTGGCGCGATCGCACCGCTTTTGGCGCAATTGATCGCACGATTTGCTTTTATCACTCGCACCGTTTTGCGCATCGCTCTGTTTTGCGCAGTTTATCAATCGCGCCGTTTTGCGCATCGCACGGTTTTGCGCAGTTTATCACTCGCGCCGTTTTGCGCATCGCACCGTTTTGCGCAGTTTATTACTCGCGCTGTTTTGCGCATCGCACTGTTTTGTACAGCTTATCAATCGCACCGTTTTGCGCAGTTTATCACTCGCGCCGTTTTGCGCATTTTATCATTCGCGCCGTTTTGCGCATCGCACTGTTTTGCGCAGTTTATCACTCGCGCCGTTTTGCGCATCGCACCGTTTTGCGCAGTTTATCACTCGCGCCGTTTTGCGCATCGCACCGTTTTGCACAGTTATCAATCGCGCCGTTTTGCGCATCGCACGTTTTTGCACAGTTTATCACTCGCGCCGTTTTACGCATCGCACTGTTTTGCGCAGTTTATCAATCACGCCGTTTTGCACATCGCACGGTTTTGCACGCTTTATCACTGGCGCTGCTTATGATCGCAACGCTTTTGTGCAAGTTATCACCGCTGCTTTTGGCGATCGCCTGCTTTTTGGCGCAGCTTATCAATCGCGCCGTTTTGCACATCGCACGGTTTTGGCGCAGCTTTATCACTGCTACCGCTTTTGGCACATCGCACCGCTTTTGCGCAGCTTTATCAATCGCTACCGCTTTACGATCGCACGGTTTTGGCGGTTTATCACTCGCGCTGCTTTTGGCGATGGCACCGCTTTTGCGCAGCTTTTATCAATCGCGCCGCTTATGATCGCACTTTTTGCGCCGCTTATCACAGCGCCGCTTTTGGCGATCGCACCGCTCGCGCAGCTTATCTTCGACCGCTTTTGCGCTACTGCTTTTGGCGCAGCTTTATCAATCGCGCTTTGGCGATCGCACCGCTTTTTGCGCCGCTTATTACTCGCTTTTGGCGATCGACCGCTTTTGTACAATTTTATCAATCCCGCCGCTTTTGCGATCGCACGATTTTGCGCAGCTTTATCACTCGCTACCGCTTTTGCGATTTTATCATTCGCTACCGCTTTGGCGATCGCACTATTTTGGCGCAGCTTTGTCAATCGCCGCTTTGCGATCGCACCGCTTTTGCGCTTTATCACTGTGATCATTTTGCGATCGCACCGCTTTTATACGCTTTCTCAATCGCGCTGCTTTTGCGCGATTGCACGGTTTTGGCGCAGCTTTCACTCGCGGCGCTTTTGGCGCAGCTTTTATCAATTGCGCCGCTTTGCCAATCGCACGATTTTGCGCAGCTTTATCACGCTACCGCTTTTGGCGATCGCACGGTTTTGCAGCTTTATCACCCGCTACCGCTTTTGGCGATGGCACCGCTTTTGCGCAGTTATCTCCCCGCCGCTATATGATGGCACCGCTTTTGCGCAGCTTTATCACTGCGCTGCTTTTGCGATCGCACGCTTTTGCGAATTTATCATCGCGCTCTTTTCCGCATCGCACCGTTATGCAAAGTATATCACTCGCGCGCTTTTGCACGTCGCACCGCTTTTGGCGCTTTATCACTCTTGCCGTTTTGCGCATCGCACCGTTCTGCGCAGTTTATCAATCGCGCCGTTTTGCGCATCACACGATTTTGCGCAGTTTATCACTGCGACCGCTTTTGGCGCAGCTTTATCACTAGCGCCGCTTTTGCGTGGCACCGCTTTTGCGCAGCTTTATCACTTCGCGCCATTTTGGCGATCGACCGCTTTTGGCGCAGCTTTATCAATCACGCTGCTTTTGGCGCGCACGTTTTGCGCAGTTTATCACTGGCGCCGTTTTGCGCATCGCACCGTTTTGTACCGTTTTGCGCATCGCACCGTTTTGCGCATCGCTCTGTTTTGCGCAGTTTATCAATCGCGCCATTTTGCGCATCGCACGGTTTTGCGCAGTTTATCAATCGCGCCGTTTTGCGCATCGCACCGTTTTGCGCAGTTTATCACGCGCGCCGTTTTGCGCATCGCACGGTTTTGCGCAGTTTATCACTCGCGCCGTTTTGCGCATCGCACCGTTTTTCGCAGTTTATCAATCGCGCCGTTTTGCGCATCGCACCGTTTTGCGCAGTTTATCAATCGCGCCGTTTTGCGCATCGCACGGTTTTGCGTAGTTTATCACGCGCGCCGTTTTGCGCATCGCACGGTTTTGGGCAGTTTATCACTCGCGCCGTTTTGCGCATCGCACGGTTTTGCGCAGTTTATCACTCGCGCCGTTTTGCGCATCGCACTATTTTGCGCAGTTTATCACTCGCGCCGTTTTGCGCATCGCACTGTTTTGCGCAGTTTATCACTCGCGTCGTTTTGCGCATGGCAATTTATCAATCGCTACCGCTTTTGGCGACGCCCGCTTTTGCGCTTTATCAAACGCGCTTTTGGCGATCGCACCGCTTTGCATGATTTATCACGGCCGCCGCTTTTGATCGCACGATTTTGGGCGCTTTATCACATCGCTACCGCTTTATGATCACACCATTTTGCGCTGTTTATCACTCGCGGCTTTTGCGATCGCACGGTTTTGGCGCAGCTTTATCACTCGCTGCTTCGCGATCGCACGGTTTACACGCTTTATCACTGCTACCGCTCACGATCGCACGCTTTTGGCGCAGCTTTATCCTCGCTGCTTTTGGCGATTGCAACCGCTTTTGTGCGCTTTATCACTCGCTACCGCTTTTGTGAATCGACCGCTTTGGCGCAATTTATCAACATCGCCGCTTTTGGCGTATCGCACGGTTTGTGCATTGCACCGCTTTTGTGCGCTTTAACACCGCGATTGCACCGCTTTTGTGCGCTTTAACATCGGGCGCTTTTATGATCGCGACCGCTTTTGGCGCAGCTTGATCACTATGCCGCTTTTGGCGACGCTCGCTTTTGGCGCAGCTTCATCAATCTTGCCGCTTTTGGCGATCGCATCGATTTTGCACGCTTTATCACTCGCCGCTTTATGATCGCACCGCTTTATGTGATTTTTATTCATACTGCTTTTGGCGATCGCACTATTTTGTACAAATTTTATCAATCGCTACCATTTTGGCGATCGCACGGTTTATGGCGATCGCTCCGCTTTGGCGCAGCTTTATCACTCGTGCCGCTTTTGTGCATCGCCTGCTTTTGGCGCAGCTTTATCAATCGCCGCGCCGTTTGTGCATCGCACGGTTTTGGCGCAGCTTTATCAATCACGCCGCTGCTTATGACGCACGATTTTGGCGCAGCTTATCATTCACGCTGCTTTTGGCGACGCGCGGTTTTACGCAGTTTATCACTCGCGCCGTTTTGCGCATCGCACCCTAATGATGGAGAAATGGTAAGTAAACGACGTATTTACATATCTACCACAGTGCGGGAGAATCTGTATAGGAGTTCGAGTGTTCGAACCGTAATGTATGGGAAATGCTAAGTAAATGCAGTATTTACATATCCGCCACCGTGCATGAGAATCCGTATAGGTTTTCGAGTGTTCGAACCCTAATGCATGAGAAATGGTAAGTAAACGTCGTATTTACATGTCTGCCACTTTGCAGGGGAATCCGTAAAGGAGTTCGAGTCTTCGAACCCTAATGCGTGAGAAATGGCAAGTAAACGCCGTATTTACATATCTTCCACTGTGCAGGAGAATCTGTATAGTTGTTCGAGTGTTCGAACCGTAATGCATGAGAAATGGTAAGTAAACGCCGTATTTACATATCTCCCACTGTGCAGAAGAATCCGTGTAGGTGTTCGAGAGTTCGAACCGTAATGCGTCAGAAATGGTTATAAACGACGTATTTACATATCTGCCACTGTGCAGGAGAATCCGTATAAGTGTTCGAGTGTTCGAACCGTAATGTATGGGAAATGCTAAGAAAACGCAGTATTTACATATCTGCCACTGTGCATGAGAATTCGTAAAGGTTTTCGAGTGTTCGAACCCTAATGCACGAGAAATGGTAAGTAAAAGCCGTATTTACATATCTGCCACTGTGTAGGAGAATCCGTATAGGTGTTCGAGTGTTCGAACTGTAATGCGTGAGAAATTGTAAGTAAAAGCCGTATTTATAAATCTGCCACTGTGCGGGAGAATCCGTATAGGTGTTCGTGTGTTCGAACCCTAATGCATGAGAAATGGTAAGTAAAGGCCGTATTTACATATCTGCCACTGTGTAGGGGAATCTGTAAAGGTGTTCGAGACTTCGAACCCTAATGCGTGAGAAATGGCAAGTAAATGCCGTATTTACATATCTGCCACTGTGCAGGAGAATCTGTATAGTTGTCCGAGTGTTCGAACCGTAATGCATGAGAAATGGTAAGTAAACGCCGTATTTACATATCTGCCACTGTGTAGAAGAATCCGCATAGGTGTTCGAGTGTTCTAACCGTAATGCGTCAGAAATGGTAAGTAAACGACGTATTTATATATCTGCCACTGTGCAGGATAGTCCGTATAGGTGTTCGAACCGTAATGCGTCAGAAATGGTAAGTAAACGCCGTATTTACATATGTTCCACTGTGCAGGAGAATCCGTATAGGTGTTCGAGTGTTCGAGCCCTAATGCATGAGAAATGGTAAGTAAACACCAAATTTACATATCTGCCACTGTGGAGGAGAATCCGTATAGGTGTTCGAGTGTTCGAACCCTAATGAAGGAGAAATGGTAAGTAAACGACATATTTACATATCTGCCACAGTGCAGGAGAATCCGTATAGGTGTTCGAGTGTTCGAACCGTAATGTATGGGAAATGCTAAGTAAACGCAGTATTTACATATCTGCCACCGTGCATGAGAATCCGTATAGGTTTTCGAGTGTTCGAACCCTAATGCATGAGAAATGCTAAATAAAGGCCGTATTTACATATTTGCCACTGTGTTGGGGAATCCGTATAGGTGTTCGAGTGTTCGAACTGTAATGCGTGAGAAATTGTAAGTAAACGCCGTATTTACATATCTGCCACTGTGCAGGAGAATCCGTATAGGTGTTCGAGTGTTCGAACCCTAATGCATGAGAAATGGTAAGTAAACGCCGTATTTACATATCTGCCACTGTGCAGGGGAATCCGTAAAGGAGTTCGAGTCTTCGAACCCTAATGCGTGAGAAATGGCAAGTAAACGCCGTATTTACATATCTGCCACTGTGCAGGAGAATCTGTATAGGTGTTCGAGTGTTCGAACCGTAATGCATGAGAAATGGTAAGTAAACGCCGTATTTACATATCTGCCACTGTGCAGAAGAATCCGTATAGGTGTTCAAGTGTTTGAACCGTAATGCGTGAGAAATGGTAAGTAAACGCCGTATTTACATATCTGCCACTGTGCAGAAGAATCCGTATAGGTGTTCAAGTGTTTGAACCGTAATGCGTGAGAAATTGTAAGGAAACGACGTATTTACATATCTACCACTGTGCAGGAGAATCCGTTTAGGTGTTCGAGTGTTCGAACCGTAATGCATAAGAAATGGTAAGTAAACGCCATATTTACAAATCTGCCACTGTGCTGAAGAATCCATATAGGTGTTAGAGTGTTCGAACCGTAATGCATCAGAAATGGCAAGTAAATGACTTATTTACATATCTGCCACTGTGCAGGATAATCCGTATAGGTGTTCGAACCGTAATGCATGAGAAATGGTTAGTAAACGCCGTATTTACATATCTACCACTGTGCAGGAGAATCCGTATAGGTGTTCGAGTGTTCGAACCCTAATGCATGAGAAATGGTAAGTAAACGCCGTATTTACATATCAGCCACGGTGTAGGAGAATCCGTATAGGTGCCCGAGTGTTTGAACCCTAATGCGTGAGAAATTGTAAGTAAACGACGTATTTACATATTTGCCACTGTGCAGGAGAATCTGTATAGGTGTTCGAGTGTTCGAACCGTAGTGCATGAGAAATGGTAAGTAAATGCCGTATTTACATATCTGCCACTGTGCAGAAGAATCCGTATAGGTGTTCGAGTGTTCGAACCGTAATGCATCAGAAATCGTAAGTAAACGACGTATTTACATATCTGCCACTATGCAGGAGAATCCGTAGAGGTGTTCGAGTGTTCGAAACGTAACGCATGAGAAATGGTAAGTAAACGCAATATTTACATATCTGAAACTGTGCAGGAGAATCCGTATAGGTTTTCGAGTGTTCGAATCCTAATGCATGAGAAATGGTAAGTAAACGCCGTATTTACATATCTGCCACTATGCAAGAGAATCCGTATAGGTGTTCGAACCGTAATGCAAGAGAAATGGTGAGTAAACGCTGTATTTACATATCTGCCACTGTGCAGGAGAATCCGTATAGGTGTTCGAGTGTTCGAATCGTAATGCGTGAGAAATTGTAAGTAAACAACGTATTTACATATCTGCCACTTTGCAGGAGAATCCGTATAGGTGTTCGAGTGTTCGAACCGTAATGCGTCAGAAATGGTAACTAAACGACGTATTTGCATAGCTGCCACTATGCAGGAGAATCCGTATAGATGTTCGAACCGTAATGCATGAGAAATGGTAAGTGAACTCCGTATTTACATATCTGCCACAGTGCAGGAGAATCTGTATAGGTGTTCTAGTGTTCGAATCGTAATGCATGAGAAATTGTAAGTAAACGACGTATTTACATATCTGCCATTGTGCAGGAGAATCCGTATAGGTGTTCAAGTGTTCGAACCCTAATGCATGAGAAATAGTAAGTAAACACCGTATTTACATATCTGCCACTGTGCAGGAGAATATGTATAGGTGTTCGGGTGTTCGAACCGTAATGCATGAGAAATGCTAAGTAAATGTCGTATTTACATATCTGCCACTGTGCAGAAGAATCCGTATAAGTGTTCGAGTGTTCGAACTATAATGCGTCAGAAATGGTAAGTGAACGACGTATTTACATATCTGCCACTGTGCAGGATAATCCGTATAGGTGTTCGAACCGTAATGCATGAGAAATGGTAAGTAAACGACGTATTTACATATCTGCCACTGTGCAGGAGAATTCGTATTGGTGTTCGAGTGTTTGAACCGTAATGCATAAGAAATGGTAAGTAAACGCCGTATTTACATATCTGCCACTGTGCAGAAGAATCCGAATAGGTGTTTGAGTGTTCGAGCCGTAATGCGTCAGAAATGGTAAGTAAATGACGTATTTACGTATCTGCCACTGTGCAGGATAATCCGTGTAGGTGTTCGAACCGAAATGCATGAGAAATCGTAAGTAAATGCCAAATTTACATATCTGCCACTGTGCAGGAGAATCCGTATAGGTGTTCGAGTGTTCTAACCCTAATGCATGAGAAATGGTCAGTAAACGCCGTATTTACATATCAGCCACTGTGCAGGAGAATCCGTATAGGTGCTCGAGTGTTTGAACCGTAATGCGTGACAATTTGTAAGTAAACGACGTATTTACATATTTGCCACTGTGCAGGAGAATCCGTATAGGTGTTCGAGTGTTCGAACCGTAGTGCATGAGAAATGGTAAGTAAACGCCGTATTTACATATCTGCCACTGTGCAGAAGAATCCGTATAGGTGTTCGAGTGGTCGAACCATAATGCATCAGAAATGGTAAGTAAACGACGTATTTAAATATCTGCCACTATGTAGAAGAATCCGTGTAGGTGTTCGAGTGTTCGAAACGTAATGCATGAGAAATGGTAACACTACAACAAAAAGCACAATTAGCGACTAAAAATAAATTTTTCATCTCTAAAAGTAGCACCTTGGGCGACTAAAAACAGTTTGGTAGCCAAAACTGAGGACTTTTGGCGACTAAAACAAATTACTCGCCAAATGTATACTTACTAGCGACTAAAATCAATTTTGTAGCCAAAAGTAGGGGTTTTGGCGACTAAAATTCAGTTTAGTCGCCAAAAGTGGAGATTTTTGGCTACTAAAAAAAAATTAGTAGCTAAAAGGAGGGGTTTTGGCGACTAAAACTTAGTTTAGTCGCCAAAAGTTAATGTTTTTGGCTACTAAAAAAAATTAGTTGCTAAAAGGAGGGGTTTTGGCGACTAAAACTCAGTTTAGTCGCCAAAAGTGGATGTTTTTGGCTACTAAAAATATTTAGTAGCTAAAAAGTGGACCATTGGCGACTAAAATTGAGTTTAGTCGGTAAAAGTGACAGTTTTGGCGACCAAAAATCACTTTAGTCGCTGAAAGTGGTTTTTTTAGGCGGAAATTAATTTTTTTGCGACTAAATTATTTTTTAGTAGCCAAAACTAAAGTTTTTGGCGACTAAAATAATTTTAGTCGCCAAAAGTGGCTTATATTTTTTTTTTAATAAATAATTTAATTTTTACATCAATTATATTTAATATATATAATTATATTTATATATATACTTTTCTATTAAAACCGGTGAAAATATTGTATAAATAATATAAGTTGCAATTATATTCAAGTGCTAGATTAATTCAAAGGGCACAAAGAAGGATTGATGCTTGTGGGGGAGGCTGTCTTTGTGAGCCAGGAATGTTGGGAAGTTGGAGGTCAGGTTGAGAAACCATTTGAGGTGCTCAGCAGATGGAAATTTTTTTTTTTTCAAACATGCTTTTTTGGCGACTAAAAATAGTGTTTTGGCTTAATCGGTTTTGTCGGGGAAACTCAAAAATAAATAAATAAATAAACACTATTGGCGACTAAAATTTTAGTCGCCAAATGCATAATTTCCAAAAAAGGAATTCAGTATTGCCGACAAATGCGTTGGTCGCTGTTTTACTGACTTTTGGCGACTAACACTCTTTTAGTCGCCAATTCAATCTGCGACCACATATTCACGACAAAATCGGCGACGAAATTATTTAGTCGGGAAAAGTGAAAATCCGACTTTTGGCGACTAAAAAGTGACTTTTGGCGACTAAAAATTTAGTCGCCAAAGGTGTTTTTTTTTGTAGTGTAAGTAACGCAGTATTTACATATCTGCCACTGTGCAGGAGAATCCGTATAGGTTTTCGAGTGTTCGAATCCTAATGCATGAGAAATGGTAAGTAAACGCCGTATTTACATATCTGCCACTGTGCAGGAGAATCCGTATAGGTGTTCGAGTGTTCGAACCCAATTGCTTGAGACATGGTAAGTAAACGCCGTATGTACATATCTGCCACTGTGCAGGAGAATCCGTATAGGTGCTCGAGTGTTCGAACCGTAATGCGTGAGAAATTGTAAGTAAACGACGTATTTACATATCTGCCACTGTGCAGCAGAATTCGTATAGGTGTTCGAGTGTTCGAACCGTAATGCATGAGAAATGGTAAGTACACGCCGTATTTACATATCTGCCACTGTGCAGGAGAATCCGTATCGGTGTTCGAGTGTTCGAACCCTAATGCATGAGAAATGGTAAGTAAACGCCGTATTTACATATCTGCCACTGTGCAGGAGAATCCGTATAAGTGTTCGAGTGTTCGAACCCTAATGCAGGAGAAATGGTAAGTAAACGACGTATTTACATATCCACCACAGTGCAGGAGAATTCGTATAGGTGTTCGAGTGTTCGAACCGTAATGTTTGGGAAATGCTAAGTAAACGCAGTATTTACATATCTGCCACTATGCATGAGAATCCGTATAAGTTTTGGAGTGTTCGAACCCTAACGCATGAGAAATGGTAAGTAAAGGCCGTATTTACATATTTGCCACTGTGTAGGAGAATCCGTATAAGTGTTCGAGTGTTCGAACTGTAATGCATGAGTAATTGTAAGTAAACGCCGTATTTACATATCTGCCATCGCGGCAGAGAATCAGATAGTGTTCGAGTGTTCAACCCTAATGCATGAGAAATGGTAAGTAAACGCCAGATTTACATATCCGCATCGCCATGCAGAGAATCGCAAGGTGTTCGAGTGTTCGAACCGTAATGCGTCAGAAATGGTAAGTAAACGCCGTATTTACATTTCTGCCACTGTGCATGAGAATCCGTATAGGTGTTCGAGTGTTCGAACCGTAATGTATGGGAAATGCTAAGTAAACGGAGTATTTACATATCTGCCACTGTGCATGAGAATTCGTAAAGGTTTTCGAGTGTTCAACCCTAATGCACGAGAAACGGTAAGTAAAAGCCGTATTTACATATCTGCCACTGTGTAGGAGAATCCGTATAGGTGTTCGAGTGTTCGAACTGTAATGCGTGAGAAATTGTAAGTAAACGCCGTATTTACAAATCTGCCACTGTGCGGGAGAATCCGTATAGGTGTTCGTGTGTTCGAACCCTAATGCATGAGAAATGGTAAGTAAAGGCCGTATTTACATATCTGCCACTGTGCAGGGGAATCCGTAAAGGTGTTCGAGACTTCGAACCCTAATGCGTGAGAAATGGCAAGTAAACGCCGTATTTACATATCTGCCACTGTGCAGGAGAATCTGTATAGTTGTCCGAGTGTTCGAACCGTAATGCATGAGAAATGGTAAGTAAACGCCGTATTTACATATCTGCCACTGTGCAGAAGAATCCGTATAGGTGTTCGAGTGTTCGACTCGTAATGCGGCAGAAATGGTATGTAAACGACGTATTTACATATCTGCCACTGTGCAGGATAGTCCGTATAGGTTTTCGAACCGTAATGCATGAGAAATGGTAAGTAAACGCCGTATTTACATATCTGCCACGGTGCAGGGAAATCCGTAAAGGTGTTTGAGTCTTTGAACCCTAATGCGTGAGAAATGGCAAGTAAACGCCGTATTTACATATCTGCCACTGTGCAGGAGAATCTGTATAGGTGTTCGAGTGTTCGAACCGTAATGCATGAGAAATGGTAAGTAAACGCCGTATTTACATATCTGCCACTGTGCAGAAGAATCCGTATAGGTGTTCGAGTGTTCGAACCGTAATGCGTCAGAAATGGTAAGTAAACGCCGTATTTACATATTTGCCATTGTGTAGGGGAATCCGTATAGGTGTTCTAGTGTTCGAACCGTAATGCGTGAGAAATTGTAAGTAAATGCCGTATTTACATATCTGCCACTATGTAGGAGAATCTGTATAGGTGTTCGAGTGTTCGAACCGTAATGCGTGAGAAATGGTAAGTAAACGCCGTATTTACATATCTGCCACTGTGCAGAAGAATCCGTATAGGTGTTCGAGTGTTCGAACCGTAATGCATGAGAAATGGTAAGTAAACGTCATATTTACCTATCTGCCATTGTGCAGAAGAATCCGTATTGGTGTTCGAGTATTCGAACCGTAATGCGTCAGAAACGGAAAGTAAACGCCGTATTTACATATCTGCCACTGTGCAGGAGAATCCGTATAGGTGTTCGAGTGTTCGAACCGTAATGCATGAGAAATTGTAAGTAAACGACGATTTACATATCTCGCCATCGGCAGAGAATCCGTGATAGGTGTTCGAACCGTAATGCATGAGAAATGGTTTGAAAACGCCATATTTTCATATCTACCATCGCAGAGAATCAGATAGGTGTTCGAGTGTTCGAATCCTAATGCATGAGAAATGGTAAGTAAACGCCAGATTTACATATCCGCCATCGGCAGGAGAATCCTATAGGTGTTCGAGTGTTCGAACCCTAATGCGTGAGAAATTGTAAGTAAACGCCGTATTTATATATTTACCCATCGCGCAGAGAATCCGATAGGTGTTCGAAAGTGTTCAACCGTAATGCATGAGAAATGGCAAGTAAACGCCAGATTTACATATCCGCCATCGCGAGAGAATCCGTATAGGTGTTCGAGTGTTCGAACCGTAATGCTTCAGAAATTGTAAGTAAACGACGTGTTTACATATCTGCCACTATGACGGATAATCCGTATAGGTGTTCGAGTGTTCGAACCGTAATGCATGAGAAATGGTAAGTAAATGCCGTATTTACATATCTGCCACTGTGCAGGAGAATCCGTATAGGTTTTCGAGTGTTCGAACCCTAATGCATGAGAAATCGAAAGTAAACGACGTATTTGCATATCTGCCACTGTGCAGGAGAATCCGTATAGGTGTTCGAACCATAATGCATGAGAAATGGTAAGTAAACGCCGTATTTACATATCTGCCACTGTGCAGGAGAATCCGTATAGGTGTTCGAGTGTTCGAACCGTAATGCATGAGAAATTGTAAGTAAACAACGTATTTACATATATACCACTTTGCAGGAGAATCCGTATAGGTGTTCGAGTGTTCGAACCGTAATGCGTCAAAAATGGTAAGTAAACGACGTATTTACATAGCTGCCACTGTGCAGGAGAATCCGTATAGGTGTTCAAACCGTAATGCATGAGAAATGGTAAGTAACTCCGTATTTATATATCTGCCACAGTGCAGGAGAATCTGTATAGGTGTTCTAGTGTTCGAATCGTAATGCGTGAGAAATTGGAAGTAAACGACGTATTTACATATCTGCCATTGTGTTGGAGAATCCGTATAGGTGTTCAAGTGTTCGAACCCTAATGCATGAAAAATGGTAAGTAAACACCGTATTTACATATCTGCCATCAGGCAGAGAATCAGATAGGTGTTCGAGTGTTCAACCGTAATGCATGAGAAATGGTAAGTAAACGCCGATTTACATATCCGCCATCGCAGAGAATCAGATAGGTGTTCGAAAGTGTTCAACTATAATGCATGAGAAATGGTAAGTAAACGCCGATTTACATATCTCGCCATCGCGTGAGAATCCGTGATAGGTGTTCGAACCGTAATGCATGAGAAATGGTAAGTAAACGACGATTTACATATCTCGCCATCGTAGGAGAATCCGTATTGGTGTTGGAGTGTTCGAACCGTAATGCATGAGAAATGATAAGTAAACGCCGTATTTAAATATCCGCCATGGTACCGGAGAATCCGAATAGGTGTTTGAGTGTTCGAACCGTAATGCGTCACAAATGGTAAGTAAACGTTGTATTTACATCTCGCCATCGCAGAGAATCCGTATAGGTGTTCGAACCGAAATGCATGAGAAATGGTAAGTAAACGCTGTATTTACATATCTGCCACTGTGCAGGAGAATCCGTATAGGTGTTCGAGTGTTCGAACCCTAATGCATGAGAAATGGTTAGTAAACGCCGTATTTACATGTCTGCCACTGTGCAGAAGAATCCGCATAGGTGCTCGAGTGTTTGAACCGTAATGCATGAGAAATTGTAGGTAAACGACGTATTTACATATTTGCCACTGTGCAGGAGAATCCATATTGGTGTTCGAGTGTTCGAACCGTAGTGCATGAGAAATGGTCAGTAAACGCCGTATTTACATATCTGCCACTGTGCAGAAGCATCCGTATAGGTGTTCGAGTGGTCGAACCACAATGCATCAGAAATGGTAAGTAAACGACGTATTTACATATCTGCCACTATGCAGGAGAATCCGTAAAGGAGTTCGAGTCTTCGAACCCTAATGCGTGTGAAATGGCAAGTAAACGCCGTATTTACATATCTGCCACTGTGTAGGAGAATCTGTATAGGTGTTCGAACCCTTATGCACGAGACATGGTAAGTAAAGGCCTTATTTACATATCTTCCATCGCGTGCAGAGAATCAGAAAGGTGTTCGAGTGTTCAACCCTAATGCGTGAGAAATGGCAAGTAAACGCCAGATTTACATATCTCGCCATCGCGCAGAGAATCAGATAGGTGTTCGAGTGTTCAAACCGTAATGCAAGAGAAATGGTAAGTAAACGCCGTATTTACATATCTGCCACTGTGCAGAAGAATCCGTATAGGAGTTCGAGTGTTTGAACCGTAATGCGTGAGAAATTGTAAGTAAACGACGAATTTACATATCTGCCATCGCGCAGAGAATCCGTGATAGGTGTTCGAAAGTGTTCGAACCGTAATGCATGAGAAATGGTAAGTAACGCCAGATTTACATATCTCGCCATCGCAGAGAATCAGATAGGTGTTCGAAAGTGTTCAACCCTAATGCATGAGAAATGGTAAGTAAACGCCAGATTTACATATCCGCCATCGCAGAGAATCAGATAGGTGTTCGAAAGTGTTCGAACCGTAATGTGTGAGAAATGGTAAGTAAACGCCGTATTTACATATCCGCCACAATGCAGAGAATCCGATAGGTGTTCGAAAGTGTTCAACCGTAATGCGAGAAATGGTAAGTAAACGCCATATTTACATATCCGCCATCGCGGCAGAGAATCAGATAGGTGTTCGAGTGTTCAACCCTAATGCATGAGAAATGGTAAGTAAACGCCAGATTTACATATTTGCCATCGCAGAGAATCCGTATAGGTGTTCGAAAGTGTTCGAACCGTAATGCATGAGAAATGGTAAGTAAACGCCAGATTTACATATCTCGCCATCGCAGAGAATCAGATAGGTGTTCGAAAGTGTTCAACCCTAATGCATGAGAAATGGTAAGTAAACGCCAGATTTACATATTCCGCCATCGCGGCAGAGAATCAGAAGGTGTTCGAGTGTTCAACCCTAATGCGTGAGAAATGGCAAGTAAACGCCAGATTTACATATCTCGCCATCGGCAGAGAATCAGATAGGTGTTCGAACCCTAATGCACGAGAAATGGTAAGTAAACGCCGATTTACATATCTTCCATCATGCAGAGAATCAGATAGGTGTTCGAGACTTCAACCCTAATGCATGAGAAATGGTAAGTAAACGCCAGATTTACATATCCGCCATCGTGCAGAGAATCAGATAGGTGTTCGAGTGTTCAACCGTAATGCATGAGAAATGGTAAGTAAACGCCAGATTTACATATCTCGCCATCGCGTAAGAATCAGATAGGTGTTCGAGTGTTCGAACCGTAATGCAAAAGAAATGGTAAGTAAACGCCGATTTACATATCCGCCATCGCAGAGAATCCGTGATAGGTGTTCGAGTGTTCAACCGTAATGCATGAGAAATGGTAAGTAAACGCCAGATTTACATATCTCGCCATCGCGGCAGAGAATCCGTGATAGGTGTTCGAGTGTTCAACCCTAATGCATGAGAAATGGTAAGTAAACGCCAGATTTACATATCTCGCCATCGCGGCAGAGAATCATAAAGGTGTTCGAATGTTCAACCCTAATGCGTGAGAAATGGCAAGTAAACGCCAGATTTACATATTCCGCCATCGCAGAGAATTGTGATAGGTGTTCGAGTGTTCGAACCGTAATGCATGAGAAATGGTAAGTAAACGCCAGATTTACATATCCGCCATCGCGGCAAAGAATCCGATAGGTGTTCAAGTGTTCAACCGTAATGCGCCGAAATGGTAAGTAAACGCCGATGTTACATATTTGCCATCGCGCAGAGAATCAGATAGGTGTTCGAAGTTCGAACCGTAATGCATGAGAAATGGTAAGTAAACGCAGATTTACATATCCGCCATCGTATGAGAATCAGAAGGTGTTCGAGTGTTCAACCCTAATGCATGAGAAATGGTAAGTAAACGCCGATTTACATATCCGCCATCGCAGAGAATCAGATAGGTGTTCGAGTGTTCGAACCGTAATGCGTGAGAAATTGTAAATAAACGCCATATTTACATATCTCCCACCGTATAGGTGTTCGTGTATTCGAACCGTAATGCTTGAGAAATGGTAAGTAAACCGATTTACATATCCGCCATCGTGCAGAGAATCCGTGAAGGTGTTCGAGTGTTCAACCCTAATGCATGAGAAATGGTAAGTAAACGCCAGATTTACATATCCGCCATCGCAGAGAATCAGATAGTGTTCGAAAGTGTTCAACCGTAATGCATGAGAAATGGTAAGTAAACGCCAGATTTACATATCCGCCATCGCAGAGAATCAGATAGGTGTTCGAAAGTGTTCGAACCGTAATGTGAGAAATGGTAAGTAAACGACGATTTATATATCTCGCCATCGCGGAGATAGTCCGATAGGTGTTCGAACCGTAATGCATGAGAAATGGTAAGTAAACGCCAGATTTACATATCTCGCCATCGCAGAGAATCCGATAGGTGTTCGAAAGTGTTCGAACCCTAATGCATGAGAAATGGTAAGTAAACGCCAGATTTACATATCTCGCCATCGCGGCAGAGAATCCGTAAAGGTGTTCGAGTCTTTGAACCATAATGCGTTAGAAATGGCAAGTAAATGCTGTATTTAAATATCTGCCACTGTGCCGGAGAATCTGTATAGGTGTTCGAGTGTTCGAACCGTAATGCATTAGAAATGGTAAGTAAACGCCGTATTTACATATCTGCCACTATGCAGAAGAATCCGTATAGGTGGTCGAGTGTTCGAACCGTAATGCATCAGAAATGCTAAGTAAAGGCCGTATTTACATAATTGCCATTGTGTAGGAGAATCCGTATAGGTGTTCGAGTGTTCGAACCGTAATCCGTGAGAAATTGTAAGTAAACGACGTATTTACATATCTGCCACTTAGCAGGAGAATCCGTATAGGTGTTCGAGTGTTCGAACCGTAATGCGTCAGAAATGGTAAGTAAACGACGTATTTACATATCTGCCACTGTGCAGGAGAATCCGTATAGGTGTTCGAACCGTAATGCGTGAGAAATGGTAAGTAAACGCCGTATTTACATATCTGCCACTGTGCAGGAGAATCCGTATAGGTGTTCGAGTGTTCGAACCCTAATGCAAGAGAAATGGTAAGTAAACGCCGTATTTACATATCTGCCACTGTACAGGAGAATCCGTATAGGTGTTCGAGTGTTTGAACCGTAATGCATGAGAAATGGTAAGTAAACGTGTATTTACATATCTCCCACTGTGCACGAGAATCAATATAGGTGTTCGAGTGTTCGAACCTTAATGCATGAGAAATGGTAAGTAAACGCCGTATTTACATATCTGCCATCGCGCAGAGAATCCGATAGGTGTTCGAAAGTGTTCGAACCCTAATGCATGAGAAATGGTAAGTAAACGCCGATTTACATATCTCGCCATCGCAGAGAATCAGATAGGTGTTCGGAGTGTTCAATCCTAATGCGTGAGAAATGGCAAGTAAACGCCATATTTACATATCGCCATCGCAGAGAATCAGATAGGTGTTCGAGTGTTCAAACCGTAATGCATGAGAAATGGTAAGTTAACGCTGGATTTACATATCTGCCATTGTGCAGAGAATCCGATAGGTGTTCGAAAGTGTTCGAACCGTAATGCATGAGAAATGGTAAGTAAACGTATTTACATATCTCGCCATCAGGCAGAGAATCAGATAGGTGTTCGAGTGTTCGAACCGTAATGCATGAGAAATGGTAAGTAAACGCCAGATTTACATATCCGCCATCGTGCAGAGAATCCATATAGGTGTTCGAAAGTGTTCGAACCGTAATGCATGAGCAATGGTAAACGCCAGGTATTTACATATCCGCCATCGCGCAGGAGATTCCGTATAGGTGTTCGAACCGTAATGCATGAGAAATGGTAAGTAAAGGCCATATTTACATATCTGCCACTATGCAAGAGAATACGTATCGGTGTTCGAGTTTTCGAACCCAAATGCAAGAGAAATGGTAAGTAAACGCCGTATTTACATATCTGCCACTGTATAGGAGAATCCGTATAGGTGTTCGAGTGTTCGAACCGTAATGCGCCAAAAATGGTAAGTAAACGACATATTTACATATCTGCCACTGTGCAGGAGAATCTGTATAGGTGTTCGAACCGTAATGCATGAGAAATGGTAAGTAAATGCCATATCTACATATTTGCCACTGTGCAGGAGAATCCGGATAGGTGTTCGAGTGTTCGAACCCTAATGCAAAAGAAATGGTAAGTAAACGTCGTATTTACAAATCTGTCAATGTGCAGGAGAATTCGTATAGGTGTTCGAGTGTTCGAACCGTAATGCGTGAGAAATTGTAAGTAAACTACGTATTTACATATCTGCCACTGTGCAGGATCATCCGTATAGGTGTTCGAGTGTTCGAACTGTAATGCATGAGAAATGGTAAGTAAACGCCATATTTACATATCTGCCACTGTGCAAGAGAATCCGTATCGGTGTTCAAGTGTTCGAACCCTAATGCAAGAGAAATGGTAAGTAAACGCCGTATTTACATATCTACCACTGTGCAGGAGAATCCGTATAGGTGTTCGAGTGTTCGAACCATAATGCATGAGAAATGGTAAGTAAACGCCGTATTTACATATCTGCCATCGTGCAGAGAATCATGTAGGTGTTCGAAAGTGTTCAAACCGTAATGCATGAGAAATGGTAAGTAAACGCCAGATTTACATATCTCGCCATCGCGTGAGAATCCGATAGGTGTTCGAAAGTGTTCGAACCGTAATGCATGAGAAATGGTAAGTAAACGCCAGATTTACATATCCGCCATCGCGGCAGAGAATCAGATAGGTGTTCGAGTTTTCGAACCATAATGCGTGAGAAATGGTAGGTAAACGCCAGATTTACATATCCGCCATCGCGCAAGAGAATCAGATAGGTGTTCGAAAGTGTTCGAACCGTAATGCGCCGAAATGGTAAGTAAACGCCGATTTACATATCCGCCATCGCAGGAGAATCCGTGATAGGTGTTCGAGTGTTCAACCGTAATGCATGAGAAATGGTAAGTAAACGCCAGATTTACATATTCCGCCATCGCGTAGAGAATCAGATAGGTGTTCGAGTGTTCAACCGTAATGCATGAGAAATGGTAAGTAAACGCCAGATTTACATATCTCGCCACTATGCAGAGAATCCGTGATAGGTGTTCGAAAGTGTTCAACCGTAATGCATCGAAATGGTAAGTAAACGCCGTATTTACATATTCGCCATCGCGCAGAGAATCCGTATAGGTGTTCGAGTGTTCGAACCGTAATGCATGAGAAAATGGTGGTAAACGCCAGATTTACATATCCGCATCGGCAGAGAATCCGTGATAGGTGTTCGAGTGTTCAACCCTAATGCATGAGAAATGGTAAGTAAACGCCGATTTACATATTCCGCCATCGCGTAGGAGAATCAGATAGGTGTTCGAGTGTTCGAACCCTTAATGCATGAGAAATGGTAAGTAAACGCCAGATTTACATATCTCGCCATCGCGGGAGAATCAGATAGGTGTTCGAGTGTTCAACCCTAATGCATGAGAAATGGTAAGTAAACGCCAGATTTACATATCTCGCCATCGCGGCAGAGAATCAGATAGGTGTTCGAGTGTTCAACCCTAATGCATGAGAAATGGTAAGTAAACGCCAGATTTACATATCTCGCCATCATGCAGGAGAATCCATATAGGTGTTCGAGTGTTCGAACCGTAATGCATGAGAAATGGTAAGTAAACGCCGTATTTACATATCTGCCACTGTGCAGGAGAATCCGTATAGGTGTTCGAGTGTTCGAACCGTAATGCATGAGAAATGGTAAGTAAACGCCGTATTTACATATTCCGCCATCGGCAGAGAATCAGACAGGTGTTCGAGTGTTCGAACCGTAATGCATCAGAAATGGTAAGTAAACGACATATTTACATATCTGCCACTGTGCAGGAGAATCCATATAGGTGTTCGAACCGTAATGCATGAGAAATGGTAAGTAAATGCCGTATTTACATATCTGCCACTGTTCAGGAGAATCCGTAAAGGTGTTCGAGTGTTCGAACCATAATGCAAGAGAAATGCTTAGTAAACACCGTATTGACATATCTGCCACTGTGCAGGAGAATCCGTATTGGTGTTCCAGTGTTCGAACCGTAATGTATGTGAAATGGTAAGTAAACGCCGATTTACATATCCGCCATCGCGGCAGAGAATCCGTGATAGGTGTTCGAACCGTAATGCATGAGAAATGGTAAGTAAACGCCAGATTTACATATCCGCCATCGGCAGAGAATCAGATAGGTGTTCGAGTGTTCAACCGTAATGCGCGAGAAATGGTAAGTAAACGCCGGATTTACATATCTCGCCATCGTGCGCAGAGAATCCGTGATGGTGTTCAAGTGTTCAACCCTAATGCATGAGAAATGGTAAGTAAACACGATTTACATATCTCGCCATCGGCAGAGAATCAGATAGGTGTTCGAAAGTGTTCAACCGTAATGCATGAGAAATGGTAAGTAAACGCCAGATTTACATATCTGCCATTGTGCAGGAGAATCCGTATAGGTGTTCGAGTGTTCGAACCGTAATGCATGAGAAATGGTAAGTAAACGCCGTATTTACATATCTGCCACTGTGCAGGAGAATCCGTATAGGTGTTCGAGTGTTCGAATCGTAATGCATGAGAAATGGTAAGTAAACGCCGTATTTACATATCTGCCACTGTGGAGGAGAATCCGTATAGGTGTTCGAGTGTTCGAACCCTAATGCATGAGAAATGGTAAGTAAACGCCGTATTTACATATCTGCCACTGTGCAGGAGAATCCGTATAGGTGTTCGAACCGTAATGCATGAGAAATGGTAAGTAAACGCCGTATTTACATATCTGCCACCGTGCAGGAGAATCCGTATAGGTGTTCGAGTGTTCGAACCGTAATGCATGAGAAATGGTAAGTAAACGCCGTATTTACATATCTGCCACTGTGCAGAAGAATCCGTATAGGTGTTCGAGTGTTCGAACCGTAATGCATGAGAAATGGTAAGTAAACGCCGTATTTACATATCTGCCATCGCAGAGAATCAGAGAGTAGGTGTTCGAACCGTAATGCATGAGAAATGGTAAGTAAACTCAGATTTACATATCTCGCCATCAAGCAGAGAATCAGATAGGTGTTCGAGTGTTCAACCGTAATGCATGAGAAATGGTAAGTAAACGACGATTTACATATCTCGCCATCGTGCAGAGAATCCGATAGGTGTTCGAAAGTGTTCGAACCCTCATGCAAGAGAAATGGTAAGTAAACGCCAGATTTACATATCCGCCATCGTGCAGAGAATCAGATAGGTGTTCGAAAGTGTTCGAACCGTAATGCATGAGAAATGGTAAGTAAACGCCGATTTACATATCTCGCCATCGGCAGAGAATCCGTGATAGGTGTTCGAGTGTTCAACCGTAATGCATGAGAAATGGTAAGTAAACGCCAGATTTACATATCTCGCCATCGCGTAAGAATCCGTATACGTGTTCGAGTGTTTCAACCGTAATACGTGAGAAATGGTAAGTAAACGCCGATTTACATATCCGCCATCATGCAGAGAATCAGATAGGTGTTCGAAAGTGTTCGAACCGTAATGCATGAGAAATGGTAAGTAAACGCCAGATTTACATATTTCCGCCATCGCGCAGAGAATCCGTGATAAGGTGTTCGAAAGTGTTCGAACCGTAATGCATGAGAAATGGTAAGTAAACGAGTATTTACATATCCGCATCGCGCAGAGAATCCGTGAAGGTTTCGAGTGTTCAACCCTAATGCATGAGAAATGGTAAGTAAACGCCGATTTACATATCTCGCCATCGTAGGAGAATCAGATAGGTGTTCGAAGTTCGAACCGTAATGCGTGAGAAATGGTAAGTAAACGCCAGATTTACATATCCGCCATCGCGGGAGAATCCATATAGGTGTTCGAGTGTTCAACCCTAATGCATGAGAAATGGTAAGTAAACGCCGATTTACATATCCGCCATCATGCAGAGAATCAGAAGGTGGTGGAGTGTTCGAACCGTAATGCGTGAGAAATGGTTACTAAACGCCGTATTTACATATCTGGCACTGTGCAGGAGAATCCGTATAGGAGTTTGAGTGTTCGGACCGTAATGCGTGAGAAATGGTAAGTAAATGTCGTATTCACATATCTGCCACCGTGCAGGAAAATCCTTATTGGTGTTCCAGTGTTCGATCCGTAATGCATGAGAAATGGTAAGTAAACGCCGAATTATCAAATTTGCCACCGTGCAGGAAAATCCGTATAGGAGTTCGAGTGATCGGACCGTAATGCGTGAGACATGGTAAGTAAATGCCGTATTTACATAATCGCCATCGGCAGAGAATCAGATAGGTGTTCGAAAGTGTTCGAACCCTAATGCATGAGAAATGGTAAGTAAACGCCAGATTTACATATCCGCCATCGCGTGAGAATCCGTAAAGGTGTTCGAGTCTTTGAAACTTAATGCATCAGAAATAGTAAGTAAACGCCGATTTACATATCTCGCCATCGCGCAGAGAATCAGAAGGTGTTCGAGTGTTCGAACCGTAATGCATGAGAAATGGTAAACGCCAGATTTACATATCTCGCCATCGTGCAGAGAATCAGATAGGTGTTCGAGTGTTCGAACTGTAATGCGTGAGAAATGGTAAGTAAACGCCAGATTTACATATTCGCCATCGCGCAGAGAATCAGATAGGTGTTCGAAAGTGTTCAACCGTAATGCATGAGAAATTGTAAGTAAACGACGATTTACATATCCGCCATCGTGCAGAGAATCAGATAGGTGTTCGAGTGTTCGAACCGTAATGCATGAGAAATTCTAAGTAAACGACGAATTTACATATCCGCCATCGCAGAGAATCCGTGAATGTGTTCGAGTCTTGGAACCGTAATGCATGAGAAATGGTAAGTAAACGCCAGATTTATATATCCGCCACCTTGCGCAGAGAATCAGATAGGTGTTCGAGTGTTCAACCCTAATGCATGAGAAATGGTAAGTAAACGCCAGATGTACATATTCCGCCATCGCGGCAGAGAATCCGTGATAGGTGTTCGAAAGTGTTCGAACCGTAATGCGTAAAAAATGGTAAGTAAACGACGATTTACATATTCGCCATCGTGGCAGAGAATCCGATAGGTGTTCGAGTGTTCAACCCTAATGCATGAGAAATGGTAAGTAAACGCCAGATTTACATATCTGCCATCGCGGCAGAGAATCCGTGATAGGTGTTCGAATGTTCAACCCTAATGCGTGAGAAATGGCAAGTAAACGCCAGATTTATATATCTACCATCAGGCAGGAGAATCCGTATAGGTGTTCGAGTGTTCGAACCGTAATGCATGAGAAATGGTAAGTAAACGCCGTATTTACATATCTGCCACTGTGCAGAAGAATCCGTATAGGTGTTCGAGTGTTCGAACCGTAATGCGTCAGAAATGGTAAGTAAACGCCGTATTTACATATCTGCCACTGTGCAGGATAATCCGTATAGGTGGTCGAACCGTAATGCATGAGAAATGGTAAGTAAACACCGTATTTACATATCTTCCACTGTGGAGGAGAATCCGTATAGGTGTTCGAGTGTTCAAACACTAATGAAGGAGAAATGGTAAGTAAACGATTTATTTACATATCTGCCACAGTGCGGGAGAATCCGTATAGGTGTTCGAGTGTTCGAACCGTAATGTATGAGAATTGGTAAATAAACGCAGTATTTACATATCTGCTACTGTGCATGAGAATCCGGATAGGTTTTCAAGTGTTTGAACCGTAATGCATGAGAAATGGTAAATAAACGCCGTATTTACATATCTGCCATCGTGTTGGGGAGAATCAGATAGGTGTTCGAAAGTGTTCGAACCGTAATGCGTGAGAAATGGTAAGTAAACGCCGATTTACATATCTCGCCATCGCAGAGAATCCGTATAGGTGTTCGAGTGTTCAACCCTAATGCATGAGAAATGGTTAGTAAACGCCAGATTTACATATCTCGCCATCGCGAGAGAATCAGAAGGTGTTCGAGTGTTCAACCCTAATGCGTGAGAAATGGTAAGTAAACGCCAGATTTACATATCCGCCATCGCGTAAGAATCTGTATAGGTGTTCGAGTGTTCGAACCGTAATGCATGAGAAATGGTAAGTAAACGACGTATTTACATATCTGCCACTGTGCAGCAGAATCTGTATAGGTGTTCGAATGTTCGAACCGTAATGCATGAGAAATTGTAAGTAAACGACGTTTTTACATATCTTCCATTGTGCAGGAGAATCCATCTAGGTGTTCAAGTGTTCGAACCATAATGCATGAGAAATGGTAAGTAAACACCGTATTTACATATCTGCCATCGCGGCAGAGAATCAGATAGGTGTTCGATTCTTCAACCGTAATGCATGAGAAATGGTAAGTAAACGCCAGATTTACATATCTCGCCATCGCGGCAGAGAATCAGATAGGTGTTCGAAAGTGTTCGAACCGTAATGCATGGAAATGGTAAGTAAACGACGATTTACATATCTCGCCATCATGCAGAGAATCCAGATAGGTGTTCGAGTGTTGAACCGTAATGCGTGAGAAATGGTAAGTAAACGCCAGATTTACATATCTCGCCATCGCAGAGAATCCGTGATAGGTGTTCGAGTGTTCGAACCGTAATGCGTGAGAAATGGTAAGTAAACGACGATTTACATATCTCGCCATCGCAGAGAATCAGATAGGTGTGCGAGTGTTCGAACCATAATGCATAAGAAATGGTAAGTACACGCCGTATTTACATATCTCCCACCGTGCGAGAATCAGATGGTGTTCGAGTGTTCGAACCGTAATGCGTCAGAAATGGTAAGTAAACGGCGTATTTACATATCTGCCACTGTACATGATAATCCGTATAGGTGTTCGAACCGTAATGCATGAGAAATGGTTAGTAAACGCCGTATTTACATATCTGCCACTGTGCAGGAGAATCCGTATAGGTGTTCTAGTGTTCGAACCCTAATGCATGAGAAATGGTAAGTAAACGCCGTATTTACATATCAGCCACGGTGCTGGAGAATCCGTATAGGTGCCCGAGTGTTTGAACCCTAATGCGTGAGAAATTGTAAGTAAACGACGTATTTACATATTCGCCACTGTGTAGGAGAATCCGTATAGGTGTTCGAATGTTCGAACACTAATGAAGGAGAAATGGTAAGTAAACGATGTATTTACATATCTGCCACAGTGCAAGAGAATCCGTATAGGTGTTCGAGTGTTCGAACCGTAATGTATGAGAAATGGTAAGTAGACGCAGTATTTACATATCTGCGACTGTGCCTGAGAATCCTGATAGGTTTTCGAGTGTTCGAACCCTAATGCATGAGAAATGGTAAGTAAACGCCGTATTTACATATCTGCCACTGTGTAGGGGAATCCGTATAGGTGTTCGAGTGTTCGAACCGTAATGCGTGAGAAATTGTAAGTAAACGCCGTATTAAAATATCTGCCACTGTCCAGGAGAATCCGTATAGGTGTTCGAGTGTTCGAACCCTAATGCATGAGAAATGGTTAGTAAATGTCGTATTTCCATATCTGCCACTGTGCAGGGGAATCCGTAAAGGAGTTCGAGTCTTCGAACCCTAATGCGTGAGAAATGGCAAGTAAACGCCGTATTTACATATCTGCCACTGTGCAAAAGAATCTGTATAGGTGTTCGAGTGTTCGAACCATAATGCTTGAGAAATGGTAAGTAAACGACGTATTTACATATCTGCCTCTGTGCAGCAGAATCTGTACAGGTGTTCGAGTGTTCGAACCGTAATGCGTGAGAAAGTGTAAGTAAACGACGTTTTTACATATCTTCCATTGTGCAGGAGAATCCATCTAGGTGTTCAAGTGTTCGAACCCTAATGCATGATAAATGGTAAGTAAACACCGTATTTACATATCTGCCACTGTGCAGGAGAATCTGTGTAGGTGTTCGAGTGTTCGAACCGTAATGCATGAGAAACAGTAAGTAAACGCCATATTTACATATCTGCCACTGTGCAGAAGAATCCGTATAGGTGTTCGAGTGTTCGAACCGTAATGCGTCAGAAATGGTAAGTAAACGACGTATTTACATATCTGCCATCGCAGAGAATCAGATAGGTGTTCTAGTGTTTGAACCGTAATGCGTGAGTAATGGTAAGAAAATGCCATATTTACATATCTGCCACTGTGTAGCAGAATCCGTATTGATGTTCTAGTGTTCGAACTGTAATGCGTGAGAAATGCTAAGGAAACGCCGTATTTAAATATCTGCCACTGTGTAGGAGAATCCATATAGGTGTTCGAGTGTTCGAACCATAATGCATAAGAAATGGTAAGTAAACGCCGTATTTAAATATCTGCCACCGTGCAGAAGAATCTGTATTGGTGTTCGAGTGTTCGAACCGTAATGCGTCAGAAATGGTAAGTAAACGGCGTATTTACATATCTGCCACTGTACATGATAATCCGTATAGGTGTTCGAACCGTAATGCATGAGAAATGGTTAGTAAACGCCAGATACATATCCGCCATCGCGCAGAGAATCAGATAGGTGTTCGAGTGTTCAACCCTAATGCATGAGAAATGGTAAGTAAACGCCAGATTTACATATCGCCATCGGCAGAGAATCCGTGATAGGTGTTCGAAAGTGTTTGAACCCTAATGCGTGAGAAATTGTAAGTAAACGACATATTTACATATTCGCCACTGTGCAGGTGAATCCGTATAGGTGTTCGAGTGTTCGAACCGTAGTGCATGAGAAATGCTAAGTAAACGCCATATTTACATATCCGCCACTGTGCAGAAGAATCCGTATAGCTGTTCGAGTGGTCGAACCATAATGCTTCAGAAATGGTAAGTAAACGACGTATTTACGTATCTGCCACTATGCAGGGGAATCCCTCTAGGTGTTCGAGTGTTCGAAACGTAATGCATGAGAAATGGTAAGTAAACGCAGTATTTACATATCTGCCACTGTGCAGGAGAATCCGTATAGGTTTTCGAGTGTTCGAATCCTAATGCATGAGAAATGGTAAGTAAACGCCGTATTTACATATCTGCCACTATGCAAGAGAATCCGTATAGGTGTTCGAACCGTAATGCATGAGAAATGGTAAGTAAACGCCGTATTTACATATCTGCCACTGTGCAGGAGAATCCGTATAGGTGTTCGAGTGTTCGAACCGTAATGCGTGAGAAATTGTAAGTAAACAACGTATTTACATATCTGCCACTTTGCAGGAGAATCCGTATAGGTGTTCGAGTGTTCGAACCGTAATGCATCAGAAATGGTAAGTAAACGACGTATTTACAAAGCTACCACTGTGCAGGAGAATCCGTATAGGTGTTCGAACCGTAATGCATGAGAAATTGTAAGTAAACGACGTATTTACATATCTGCCATTGTGCAGGAGAATCCATATAGGTGTTCAAGTGTTCGAACCCTAATGCACGAGAAATGGTTAGTGAACACCGTATTTACATATCTGCCACTGTAAAGGAGAATCTGTATAGGTGTTCGAGTGTTCGAACCGTAATACGTGAGAAATTGTTAGTAAACGACGTATTTACATATCTGCCATTGTGCAGGAGAATCCGTATAGGTGTTCAAGTGTTCGAACCCTAATGTATGACAAATGGTAAGTAAACACCGTATTTACATATCTGCCACTGTGCAAGAGAATCTGTATAGGTGTTCGAGTGTTCGAACCGTAACGCAAGAGAAATGGGAAGTAAATGTCGTATTTACATATCTGCCACTGTGCAGAATAATCCGTATAGGTGTTCGAGTGTTCGAACTATAATGCTTCAGAAATGGTAAGTGAACGACGTATTTACATATCTGCCACTGTGCAGGATAGTCTGTATAGGTGTTCGAACCGTAATGCATGAGAAATGGTAAGTAAACGCCGTATTTACATATCTGCCACTGTGCAGAAGAATCCGTATAGGTGTTCGAGTGTTTGAACCGTAATGCATGAGAAATTGTAAGTAAACGACGTATTTACATATATGCCATTGTGCAGGAGAATCCGTATAGGTGTTCGAGTGTTCGAACCTTAATGCATAAGAAATGGTAAGTAAACACCGTATTTACATATCTGCCACTGTGCAGAAGAATCTGTATAGGTGTTCGAGTATTCGAAACGTAATGCGTCAGAAATGGTGAGTAAACGACGTATTTACATATCTGCCACTCTGCAGGATAATCCGTATAGGTGTTCGAACCGTAATGCATGAGAAATGGTAAGTAAACGCCGTATTTGTATATCTGCCACTGTGCAGGAGAATCCGTATAGGTGTTCGAGTGTTCGAACCCTAATGCATGAGAAATGGTAAGTAAACGCCGTATTTACATATCAGCCACTGTGCAGGAGAATCCGTATGGGTGCTCGAGTGTTTGACCCGTAATGCGTGAGAAATTGTAAGTAAACGACGTATTTACATATTTGCCACTGTGCAGGAGAATCCGTATCGGTGTTCGAGTGTTCGAACCGTAGTGCATGAGAAATGGTAAGTAAACGCCGTATTTTCATATCTGCCACTGTGCAGAAGAATATGTATAGGTGTTCGAGTGTTTGAACCGTAATGCATCAGAAATGGTAAGTAAACGACGTATTTACATATCTGCCACTATGTAGGAGAATCCGTATAGCTGTTCGAGTGTTCGAAACGTAATGCATGAGAAATGGTCAGTAAACGCAGTATTTACATATCTGCCACTGTGCAGGAGAATCCGTATAGGTTTTCGAGTGTTTGAATCCTAATGCATGAGAAATGGTAAGTAAACGCCGTATTTACATATCTGCCACTATACAAGAGAATCCGTATAGGTGTTCGAACTGTAATGCATGAGAAATGGTAAGTAAACGCCGTATTTACATATCTACCACTGTGCAGGAGAATCTGTATAGGTGTTCGAGTGTTTGAACCGTAATGATTGAGAAATTGTAAGTAAACAACGTATTTACATATTTGCCACTTTGCAGAAAAATCCGTATAGGTGTTCGAGTGTTCGAACCGTAATGCGTCAGAAATGGTAAATAAACGACGTAGTAACATATCTGCCATTGTGCAGGAGAATCCGTATGGGTGTTTGAACCGTAATGCATGAGAAATGGTAAGTAAACGCCGTATTTACATATCTGCCACTGTGCAGGAGAATCCGTATAGGTGTTCGAGTGTTCGAACCGTAATGCGTGAGAAATTGTAAGTAAACGACGTATTTACATATCTTCCATTGTGCAGGAGAATCCATCTAGGTGTTCAAGTGTTCGAACCCTAATGCATGAGAAATGGTAAGTAAACACCGTATTTACATATCTGCCACTGTGCAGGAGAATCTGTATAGGTGTTCGAGTGTTCGAACCGTAATGCATGAGAAATGGTAAGTAAACGCCGTATTTACATATCTGCCACTGTGCAGAAGAATCCGTATAGGTGTTCGAGTGTTCGAACCGTAATGCGTCAGAAATGGTAAGTAAACGACGTATTTACATATCTGCCACTGTGCAGGAGAATCCGTATAGGTGTTCGAACCGTAATGCATGAGAAATGGTAAGTAAACGCCGTATTTACATATCTGCCACTGTGCAGGAGAATCCGTATAGGTGTTCGAGTGTTCGAACCCTAATGCACGAGAAATGGTAAGTAAACGCCGTATTTACATATCTGCCACTGTGCAGGAGAATCTGTATAGGTGTTCGAGTGTTCGAACCGTAATGCGTGAGAAATTGTAAGTAAACGACATATTTACATATCTGCCACTGTGCAGGAGAATCCGTATAGGTGTTCGAGTGTTCGAACCGTAATGCATGAGAGATGGTACGTAAACGCCGTATTTACATATATGCCACTGTGCAGAAGAATCCATATAGGTGCTCGAGTGTTCGAAACGTAATGCGTCAGAAATGGTAAGTAATCGACGTATTTACATATCTGTCACTAAGCAGGAGAATCCGTATAGGTGTTCGACTGTTCGGAACGTAATGCATCAGAAATGGTAAGTAAACGCCGTATTTACATATCTGCCACTGTGCTAGAGAATCCGTATAGGTGTTCGAACCCTAATGCATGAGAAATGGTAAGTAAACGCCGTATTTACATCTCTGCCACATTGCAGGAGAATCCGTATAGGTGTTCGAGTGTTCAAACCGTAATGCGTGAGAAATTGTTAGTAAACGACGTATTTAGATATCTGCCGCTGTGCAGGAGAATCCGTATAGGTGTTCGAGTGTTCGAACCGTAAAGCATGAGAAATGGTAAGTAAACGCCGTATTTACATATCTGCCACTGTGCAAGAGAATCCGTATAGGTGTTCAAGTGTTCGAACCCTAATGCATGAGAAATGGTAAGTAAACGCCGTATTTACATATCTGCCACTGTGCAGGAGAATATGTATAGGTGTTCGAGTGTTCGAACCGTAATGCATGAGAAATGGTAAGTAAACGCCGTATTTACATATCTGCCACTGTGCAGAAGAATCCGTATAGGTGTTCGAGTGTTCAAACCATAATGCGTCAGAAATGGGAAGTAAACGACGTATTTACATATCTGCCTCTGTGCAGGATAATCCGTATAGGTGTTCGAACCGTAATGCATGAAAAATGGTAAGTAAACGCCGTATTTACATATCTGCCACTGTGCAGGAGAATCCGTATAGGTGTTCGAGTGTTCGAACCCTAATGCATGAGAAATTTTAAGTAAACGCCGTATTTACATATCTGCCACTGTGCAGGAGAATCCGTATAGGTGTTCGAGTGTTCGAACCGTAATGCGTGAGAAATTTTAAGTCAACGCCGTATTTACATATCTGCCACTGGACAGGAGAATCCGTATAGGTGTTCGAGTGTTCGAGTGTTCGAACCGTAATGCATGAGAAATTGTAAGTAAACGCCGTATTTACATATCTGCCACTGTGCAGGAGAATCCGTATAGGTGTTCGAGTGTTCGAACCGTAATGCGTCAGAAATGGTAAGTAAACGACGTATTTACATATCTGCCACTGTGCAGGAGAATCCGTATAGGTGTTCGAGTGTTCGAAACGTAATGCATGAGAAATGGTAAGTAAACGCAGTATTTACATATCTGCCACTGTGTAGGAGAATCCGTATAGGTTTTCGAGTTGCCCCTCTTTGACAGAACGCGAAATTCATAACAATGACGGAAGTGAATGTCAAAGCCCACAGACGACCCATTTTTGACAAGGCCGAAGACTTAGACAAACATGCAAGACAAACAAGGTATGCGCCTGAAGGCAGGGGCAAAATGCAAGAGAATGCACGAAGCTGAGCATAACTTATGATCATGCAAAGAAAAGCTGTAACGAAGCACACATGCAACAGTTTTAAGCTAGCATACACCATACTACACTACAATGCAGAAAGGATGTAAGAGAATTATGCAATTCTCGATACGTCTCACACGGAGGATACAATACCTGTCCGGTTTGTCTGGTTCCACCAGCTGCAATTGAACCGTACATACAATATCGTGCCTGCAAAGAAAACAACTTAACAGGTATGATATTGTTAGCAACATGCATGACAATGCAAGAATGAATGCAAAATGATATGCAATATGTACAAAACAATGTATAAATAATGCAAATGAAAATGCAATGCAATTGAAACAATGCGAACTACATGCAAAGCAATTGAGTCATGATCCAATCATGATCGATTCGAAA
Organism: Camellia lanceoleosa; assembly: GCA_025200525.1. Lineage (NCBI taxonomy): Eukaryota > Viridiplantae > Streptophyta > Magnoliopsida > Ericales > Theaceae > Camellia > Camellia lanceoleosa. The sequence continues at coordinate 95,981,710 of CM045768.1, forward strand.
CCACACAAATGTCAAATAGATGGATGGAGGTAACAAGTCCGTCTACCATAGAACGATCAACTGAACTATGAGTAATGTAGACGAACACAAGAACGAATATTGGGTGGAATGACATAAGTGGGGAAACAACCCGCTAGAGAAAGAATGATGATCCTAATGCCGGATGCAAAAATACTACAATGTAATATATACAATGGATATGGCATACAACCAAACCAAATCTTGCCCAGGAAAGGCATGTACGTAAACAAGCCGCGGCTAACATAGAACGGTCTACTGAACTATGTTTTGACACGAGAAGTATGGGCACATACCAGACCAAGCTCAACATGGAACGGCGCAAGCCATAGGCGGAAGGTGATGCAATGAATGCATGCAAACTACAATGCAATGGATATGGATACTATGGATATGGCACGCGGGCCAAAGCAAATCTTGCCTAGGGAAGGCATGTACGCATACAAGCCACGGCTAACATAGAACGGTCTACTGAACTATGCTTCGACGTGAAAAGTATGGGCACATACCAGACCAAGCTCAACATGGAAAGGCGCAAGCCATAGATGGAAGGTGATGCAATGGATGCATGCAATCTACAATGCAATGGAAATGGATACAATGGATATGGTCCGCGGGCCAAACCAAATCTTGCCTAGGAAAGGCATGTACACAAACAAGCCATGTCTAACACAGAAAAGGTGCCGCAACCCTCAAACCAACATACCAGCGTGGAATAGGCGCCAGATACATGCGTAATCGCGGCTTTAACGTGAAAAGTAAGGGCACATACCAGACCAAGCTCAACCTGGAAGGGCGCAAGCCATAGATGAAAGGTGATGCAATGGATGCATGCAATCTAAAATGCAATATTTACAAATATGCAATGGAATGGATATTTACAAAAATGCATGACAATGCAGTATGATGCGATCTACTGGGGGAAATGCAATGGATGCATGCAAGCTACGATGGAAATGCATAACAATGCATGTTTATTTTCTACAATGCATGACAATGCAATATGATGCAACGGCTATGATCGCAGCTTTCCCTATCTTACCAACAGGGCAATACACTAGGTTGGTTCAGTATCCAGAATTGAGGCGCAGACATGCCGCCTCAACCTATGGGGCTTCCATACAGATTTCAAGCCGAGGATACACCCCTGGGTATTTAAACCAGACTTTAGTCTCGGAACTCCCGAACCTTTGCGTTCTAAGCATAAGTCGTTCGAACTCTAGTTTCCACCGTCCCAATTGGTCTTCTAGGAACTCACCACAAACACAGAAAGGTGGCTTTACCAGACCACCGAAAGTCGTTCGGGCACGATAGACACCAAAGGAATTGCACCTTTAGAGGATTTAAGGTCTCCTAGACCGGGATGCAAAATGCATGCATGACAATGCATTTTCTTGTTTTTTGGAATGCAAATGATGCATAAAATGCATGGTGCATGGAATACGCGACAACGCAAGTTGCTCGAAATGCATGACAATGCATGATTTTTGATGCGCGGCAACGCGCGGCTTGAGATGCATGACAATGCAAATGAACTGAGAATGCATGAAGATGTATGATCTCGAGATGTGCGACAACGCGCGACTTTTGAGACGCACGACAATACGACCGAGCGGGTTTACGGTCTTGCCAGGCCACACGTGTTTTTGGTCCCGCTGGACCTTGGCGTGTTTTCGGTCCCGCCGGACCCATTTTGGGGCAATGCATGAATTTGAGATGCGGTGCACGAGACAGTGCGATGCGCAAGATCGCGCGATGGAACACATGCCAAATGCAATGAGATGCACAAAACAGCGCGGTGCGTTAGACAACGCGAGTGAAGGTCTTGCACCTCCCGAGGATTTTAGGTCTCCTAGACCGTGCGTGTTTAAGGTCTCGCCAGACCGGCAAACAAGACAATGCGATTGAAATGCAATGCACAAAACAGTGCGATTTAAATGCGATGCACATGGGGCAACTTTTGAGTCTTGTAAAAGCCAAAAGGATACGAGAAGGATACACCCTACACGAATTTGAGTGCCACGCGCAAAAGACACGATCCAAGGCCAAAACGGAGGCCGGTTGAGCGTCGGAGAGGCACTGTTTTGCACTGTTTTAAGAAATGAAGGCTCTGGACCACTCAAATAACCCAAGGAAAGGTGTAAGAGGCTCAAAAACCACTGTGGGAGACCACCGGCTGTCCACCGGCCATCATAATGCATCACCAGCCGTCCATCGGCCATCAAACAGTTCCATCGGCACAATATATTGCCGACCGGCAAAGAATGTGGCCGACCGGCAAAGTGTTCCTGTATCGGGGCAGTTTTGACATTTTGCCAAGGGTCTTTTAAAATAGGGTTTCTAACCCTATTTTCTCACTTCCTCCTTGCTCGAAAATCCTTCCTCCCTCTCCCTAGGGTGTTTTCGTCCTTCGATCCTCTCATTTTCTTGCGTTCTAGCCTTGATTTCGTCGTTCGATTCGTGTTCACCCTTGCGTTTCGAACGTTTTGAACCGATTGAAATTTCATTTCGGTGTTTCTTTCTTGATTTTCGCCACTCGGGGCTTGTTTCCCTCGAGTTTTTCTCGATATCTGTAACTTTTCCGCACTTCGACTTTCCCGGCCATTTTCGACCCTCTCGGGGTTGACTTTTTGTTGACTCTTCGTATTCTTTCCTATTTTTCCCTCTTCCGGCCATTTTCACATTCTCTTCAAGATGGCGGATGATCTTCCAGAGGGTGGGGCTCCTCCAGAGCTTGAGATGGGCCCCGAGGCCGAGCCTTTGCCACTCCGCATCCGGCTGTTCGATCCGGAGACCTACAGGCCTGCGGTTCACGTGATGCTCCCTGACAGACTACGCCAGTTCCGGAGCTTTGAGAGGGGCGTAGCACCTGAGTTATTACTTCGTGAGCCCGAGTCACACTTGTCGCACGGCGCCTCTGAGGTACATTCTTCCCTCGGTTTCAATTTTTCGCAATGTAGAATACTTAGACTACTATTGTTGATTCTGTTCTTTAATTGCTTAGTTCAAATGCACTGATGCACTGTACACTGTAGTTGATTGTGAATACACTTGCAACTGGTAACTGCTTGAATCTGACACGCGCACACACACTGCACTAGCCTTGAATTGCTCAAACACACTGATACAACACATACTGCACTTCACTGTGGGCACACCGACACCCGGTATCTGCTTGATTTCTGAAAAACGTGCATACATGCCGTATCTGCACTAAACCACTCAACACACTGACATATCATATGCTGTAGTTTCCTGCTAGCATACTGACACCCAATGCCGGCTTGAATCTGAAAGACGTGCACACACACTACATCTGTATGCTTCTCAAAATTGCATCTTGAATATTTCTTCGCAATTGCTGTTTCTGATTACAAGGGGACTCCCATACCATCCGTGGGTATGGGAATGTCGTTGCCCAAGACTGGTATGCAGAGTTGCTAGACGCGGTTCTCCAGATCGTCGACGAGATGGGATTCGGCATCTTCTGCAGGGGGCTCTCCCAGCTTACTACCTGCAGGCCCTTGCTCGCTGCTTTAGTGGAGAGGTGCTGGGATACCACCAACTCCTTCCACTTCTCCGTCGCAGGGGACATGACGATGACCCCTTATGACTTCTCGATGCTTACTGGCATCGGGGTAAGGGGGGATCCGATTCCCTTTGACACTGATATGGGTGAGTGGGACGCCTTGCGCCACCTTTCGGCTTCAGCCTCCCTTGCTCGGCGGGGTTTGTCGATACTCGTGGTTCGAGACTCGCCCGGACTCAGCGAGCCTTGGAGGAGGCGCAGATGACCCCAGAGGAGGTAGATCAGTATGCGCGGGGCTTCATCATGTTTCTGCTTGGGACGACCCTATTCGCCGACCGGGCGAACACCGTGCCTCTATGCCTGTTGAGCGCACTGGTAGATGTCAGGCGGATCCGCCGCTATGACTGGGGTGGTGCAGGCTTGGCCACTTTGTATGGTTACATGAGTTCTTCTTCCCGCCTCAGCGGACAGCTCCTTGGCGGATACTGGCGAGCTTGGGAGGTACATCTTCTTCCCCTTTTACATTTCTGCTTTCTGCTTTACATTTTCTGTATTCTGTACACTGCACGGTCTATCTCTCACTGACTATATACTGCACACGCGGCACACACATATACTCTGCTTTACACTGATTGTACCCTGCACACACTGTACACTCTGCACAATACACTGCACAACACACGGCTCTGCCATTTTTGCTTTATTCTGTATTCTGCTTTATCTGATAATCATACTGATATCATTTCTGCAGTTGTGGGTCTATGCCTACTTTCCCAGCCTTGCCCCAGTACCTGATGTGGAGATCCCGCTCGACGTCCCCTTTTCTCATTGTTTTGACGTGCGGTGTGTGCGGAGACCCCGGGAGTCTTTTATCTTCTTCCGCCGCTACTTCGACACCATCACCGCCGCGGAGGTATGTTCAACTTTTAGAGTTTGTTTAAGCTTCGCTTTAGCACTGTATTTTCGCTGACAGATAGATAACAAACTGCATTTGTACCTGCAGATCACCTAGCAACCTTGGGCCCCGTTGCCAGCCGTGGTGAGAGACCACTACGAGTGTGCGGAGGAGATTGCCCATTTCCAGATTCTGTTGGAGGGCCCGGTCTGTTGGGCTTGGTACCTGGGGGAGCGCTTCTTGCGTCAGACCCTGGGTTTACCGGAGCAGATAGTTCCGGGTCCGCCTCCTTCACATATGAGGCATACAGAGGCTTTCTCTCAAGCACCTGAGAGAGTATACCGCTGGCTGGGCCGTGGAGCGTCACAGAGACGAGGGCAACTATGCTGAGTATGTCCGGACCTACATCATGCAACCCTTGGGCGGTGATCGCCGAGCTGGGAGGAGCCCGGCAGGCACTGGGCGGAGGCGTTGAGGAGGGCTCGAGTCAGTGGCGGGCGGAGTTCATCAAGGCGGGGACGGTGGCTGCTCTGCCCACTTCCTTGTCATCATGCGAGGGCAGGGTAGGGCGACCTACCAGATCCCCTTTGCTCCTGCCCCAGCTGATCACGAGTTGGTTGATGTCCTTGACTTGCCTCCGGTATGTATTACTTCATTTCGCATCTTGTACTGTTTTTTCATTTCAGTTTATTTGATATTCTGCAAAATACTGATGCATCTGATACTTTTGCAGGCGTCCTCCGAGTACACCCGGCAGTCATTGGAGCTGAATGCCTCCATGATGGGGATGCTTCAGCGAACCTTCGACCTTCTGGCCCTCTACAGTATCCCGATATGTTCATTCGGACCACGGCCTCAAACCATACACAAACTGCTTTACATGATCTGATGCACAACACAACACCTGATAAACTGTTCATAGCATTCATACACTGTATTCCCACACTGTACTTATGCATTGATTCGCTGCTCACACTGTACTCATACACTGTATTCTGCACTGATTCACTGCTCACGGCACTCACACACTGTACTCATACACTGTATTCTGCATTGATACATTGCTCACGGCACTCACACACTGTACTCATACACTGTATTTTGCACTGATACATTGCTCACGGAGTACTGATGCATTTGCCTTTTATGTTTTTCAGCCTCCTTTCCAGATTCTGTTGGCGGGTGGTGTTCCAGCTGGGTCCTCTATCCCTGCTCGAGGAGGGCGTGGAGACACTGCACATCCCTGTACTAGGGAAGGGCGTACTCATGTTGGGAGTAGCTCTTGGGCACCCATTCCTGATGACGAGGATGATGAGTCCGAGTCCGACTCCGAGGTAGAGGCAGAGGCAGAGGCGGGGTCATCTGAGGAGGAGGCCTTGAGGCTTCGACTCTGGTGACGATGCTGACGATGCTCCTGGACCTTCGTCCAGGAAGAGAACTAGGACAAACCGATAGCCCCGGAGCCATTTTTGACATTCGATATAGATTTCTGCTGTTTTTCTTCTTTTCTGCACTTTTCCCTTTTTGTTAGTAGTTAGGGTACTTTGTCTTTGCCCTTGAGCGAATTTTGTTTCCAAAACTTATGTACTTGAAAAGATTATGAAATGAAACAAACTTTTTGTCTAAAAGTTGTTACATCTATTTATCTCATGCATTGCATCGCATTACATCATATCATATTACATCTCAATGTAAATGAAATTGATCTGTTGTCTGAAAATTGAACACTTGCACTGTAATAATCAGATAACTAACCATCCAGCAACAAAACAACCCAAGCAACCCACTACCTGATTTTGAACACACAGCCCTTACTCCACTGGGGACTAATTTGCATACAGCCCATAACACAGTATTTGGTTCATTCTACACACAGTAAACCCTAAATAAACAGCCCCAATCTAACAAGACAGACTACGAAAGCTGAAACGGTTGCAGTTGAAACACACTCGGATGCCCCAAATTTTCCCTTTTCTTCTTTTGTTTCGCATACAATGTAGAGAATGGCACATCACTCTGAGCATAAACGATTTCAACTTTTGAAGAGGGGTTCTGCAACTGGGGTATCGAGCCTAAAACCGAACACAGCGAGAAAGACTCAAACAAAAGGTGAGCGGCCTGGACACAACGAGGCACGCTCGGAAAAGACTCAAGACGAAAGTTGAGGTAAACAAGACAAAAGACGCGACACACAGACGTGTTTATAAAAACAAAAGACCTCAGATGTCGAGGAGCCAGTTCCTCCGGGTATATTCCCACCCTTTTCTGATTTGTGATTCTCACATCGCTCGGCCCTCAGGCTCGGTTTTTCTCTCAAAACCCTCTTGCTCACTTCTCTTTCTGCTTACACCTCTCTATTCTTTATTCTCTCATTTTTTCATCCCCCCCAGGGTGATTGATGAATGAATAGGGAATTGCGGGTTCATGCCCAACACCGTTAGCCCACGGCTATTTCTTCTGGCGGATAGAGTGCCCTTCTGGCAAGTATGTTGACGGTGGGGAAAAGACAGGAGACCTGACTCAATTGCGCCCCTAGTTCATCACTTTGACTATTTTTTGTTTTCTAAAATAGTTTTGACCAAAATGAGAGTCGGATTATCACACTTGTTCGATTTTTGATTTGAAAATCTTACAAGTCAGGCTGTGAGCACTGAAAATTTTCCTTTTGGGTCCAAGAAGATGGTCCAATTTTTGGAAAATGGAATAGTTTTCGAGGCAATAGTCAATTTTAATAAAAATTTTCAAAAACTATCTTTTGCAAACAATAAACGCTCGACGAGCTCGGAACTTACCCTCGAGATGCGCAACCTCGGATCGGAGGCAATGGAAAATTGCCCCTTGCTTGAAGGGGGTACATGGCAATGGAAAGTTGCCCCTGGTTTGGATGGTAACTTCATGACAGCGGAAAGTTGCCACTTATGCAGATGGTGCCGCGACATCTTTTGTAAAACTTTTATCAATGACGACTGAACTCCGAAGACGACGGTCTGAACCAATATATGGACACAGTCACTGTAAGGGCAATGGTGGCTGGACTTCAAGATGAAGTTGCCTACGTATCCCAAACATGGGAATCAAGCCTCACGTAGTTCCGGTTGTTACAACCGGGTTGTCGGATGTAGAGGAAGCAAGGATAATCAGAACCATTACATGGACTGAGGCGCTATGAAAGCGTCGGGGGCTGGACTTCAAGACGAAGTTGCCTACGTATCCAAAACATGGGAATCAAGCCTTACGTAGTTCCGGTTAAGGTACACTCGGGTATTAACCTTCACTTTTTCAGGCTCTAACTTTTGCCAAGGTGCCCGATGCGGGTTTTTGACCTTGCGAGCTTCTTTTCTTTTTTTTCTTTTTTTCATTTTTTCACTTCTTTTCTTCCTTCTTTTCTTTTTCTGCAACTTTTTTTTTGCATTTTTTATTTTTTTTTTCTTTTTACATTTTCTTGCTCTAACTTTTGCCTGGGTGACCCTTCCGGGTTTTTAGCCCAGCGAGCCTCTCAAAGGGTAAAAGTGTAACAAGTCCATGCCAAGTGGTTTTGAGATCCTGAAGTCATCTGAGTCTAGGAGAATGGCTGTTGTGTTAAATTGCAGAAGAATCCATCACGGTCGCTTCACGAGCTTCTGCCGGTGAGATCTAATCTTCTTGATCTGAATTTAATACCTCTTGCTCGAGGGTTGCTTCGAATCGGGCCGCACAGGCCTCTCATGGCAATTGGATGTTAAACGTTTTGAACGGATTCCAGGTTCGCAACAGATAGGTTGAATCTCGAGGCTGAGAGCGATCCTAGACTGCACAATCTCAAGAGCAATTCCACACAAGTCTTCACAGGACCGCGCAAAACATTTTGTTTTTGAAAGTTTTTAAGAAAGCGACAAATCGCTCGCGCTGAAGATAGTGTGGAACCAGTCTGGATCAAACCAGGATCCTTCTCAGTACTCACGCTGACAGGCATGATTATAAAAAGGTTTAGCATGCCTCTCTTTCTCTAAAAAATGATCAAAGTTTTGCAAAACCCGAGGAATTGCTTCCTCTTCGTTTTTATCACAGCAGTGTTCGAAAAGGGTTTCTTGAAAAGCTTAGGTCATTATAACGATGTTCAAGGCACAAGAGAGTAGGTAGAACGTACTGTCGTTCCATTCACATCCTCTGGCACAACTAGCTTAAACAGCAACAAGTACAGAAACGTGATAGCCGCAGCTGTTTCATTCAGATTCCTTGACTGTGACTGGCTCCTCAACCAAGACAGACTCAAAAGGAAAAACAAAAGGATAATTACAAAACGGTGTTCGAGGCAACAACCCCGGAATCACCTGACATTCTATACAAAAGGGACTGTCTCGCTATAACAAGACAGACCTGTGAGCAAAAAGGACTGACTCAAGACAATGAGACAGACTCAAAATAAAACAAAGACTAACTCGACACTCAAGCCAGATTTTACAAAACTAGCATTCACAGATGCTCAAAAATGCGTGCCAGACGCCACATCAAAAACACTGGGCACCGCTCACAAGTGGTCCAACCCTGATCACATACTTACAGTATCCGCATCCTCAAAATCCAATAGCTGGGTAGTAACGGACTTGGCTGAGGTGGACGGGAGGATAACCTCATTGACAATCAAATCTTGTACCTCATGACGGAGGCGGAAACAATTGTCGGTAGCATGGCCCGTCTGCTGGTGGTACGCGCAGTACTGAGCCGGGTCATGAGTAGCAGGGAGGTTTTTCGGGAGAGGCCGAGGCTCCAAGGGCTTAAGGTGTCCCCTCTCGGCAAGGATCTAAAGTGCCTTGGACAATGGCATGTAGAGAGCATGGAAGACCCTGCGCCCTCGGGGCAGGTACTTCAAAGGTTGAGTATTCTTGCTAGACGCACTAGCAAACGGGTCGGCAGGCGTGGCCTTGGGTTTCTTATCCTTCCCGGGTATAGGGTTAGGAGCAGGAAGAACTGTTCTGGCATGACGGGGCCTATCCCGACTTTCTAACTGACTTGAACTACCCTCAGGTGGAGCGGGGAAAGTATCCTCCATAGCTTTTGCCATAACTGCAGATATCTGTTGCTTGTTCATCCCTCCGGCTTTCAAAGCCTCGACTGCCCACAGCAGTTGTTTGATAGGATCGGCATCTGCCTTCATTTTGCCTTTGTCTCTAGCCTCAGCCTGATCTAGGATTTGGGTTGGTACGTCGTTGCCATAGCTGGAGGCCATCTCCGGTTGGCTAAGTTCAATCACAATCCGTCCCAACAGCGGGGGCTCCTGGGGTACAAAACTCCCGGCATATGGTGCGGCTGGTGGCGAAGCTGACATCCCATAAGCGAGATCCGCCACGGATCTTTGGAGATCACCTATCATCCCCATTAACTCAAATGTGGTGGGCTCGCGAGCCTGATATAGTTGGGGGGTCCAGACCGGGTGCGCAACCGGTGATCTGGGTGGATGCGGCACATCGACATTGGTCTCACTTTGCAGAGTGATCCCTTGATCTAATGCAGCTGTCATAACCACTATCTCTTCCGAATTCTGCGTCATCGTAACTCCTGCCTCAGCAAGGGGGAACACTGACTATTCTGGAACTCTCTAAACCTTGAAAGAGAAAAAAAAAGCAAGCAGCATTTCAACCCAAACGGATCAAACACAGGTGCAGCCAAACAACTGTACTCTATTACTGATCACTGTTCCCCAGAAATTACTGTCCAAAACACTGAATCGGATACCCTCAGATATAACTGATTCTATCAAATACTGACATTGGTGCCCTCGGGCCTGATACTCAAACTTTGCAAACTGATATGTGCGTTCCTGCAGAGATACACTCTAAAAGCACATAACAAGTAGAGAGAGCAAAAACACCCCTATGTTGGGGTAGGGTTTCCCTGTCCTATTTTGTCAGGAGCTAGGGTTTCACTACGCACACAGCGGTTTCAAACAACCTAACATCGGGTAAGCAACCTGTCCTAGTTTGGAATGGTCACTATGGATTCCGAATATGCACTAGGTCGAATGGTCAAAAAGGGTGCCCCGGTAAAACCAGGGTTTGTGTTCCCATACTGGCAGAGCCCGCAACCAGTTAGCTTTATGGCATGTTTTGACAAAGTCATGCCTCCGGCAAACCGCTCAGGAATAGCAGATGGCCAACACGGTGTCCTAGGCGCACCAATGCACATGCAATGCAAAGAGACACATAAATGAAATCAAAACAGGATATCACGAGTTCGAGTCAAGCTCTCTAAACTCCCCAGCAGAGTCGCCAGAAACTGTAGACGTCCTCGAACGCCCCGGGAGGGTGAGTCCCGTTCTGTTCATATTGGGCTTACTACAGTTCGGACTCAAATTGTCACGGTTCTAAATCTGAACCAAAGAGTCCAAATCCGGCAAATCGTTTTGAGAAAACAGATTTTTGAAAAGAAGTGCCAAACATGGACTGCTTTGCCAGATACAGAGTCGCCACCTAAATGTTTTTTAAAATGGGAAATTTAGGAAACCCTGACTCGGTGCCAAAGGCCACCTATCCGTCATCACCAAAGTTGCCTCGGCTCAGGAGCTTGGGTACGACTCGGCTCAGGAGCTTGGGTACGATTGGGGAAGGTCAGCTATGAGCACCCCCTCTCGCCCGGTCCGAAGACCGGCCTCTACTAACCGTGATATCTGTTTTTGAAAACGTTTATGTGTTCTTATTCCGGTTATTAGCCTAGAATTACTATGTTATGCGCACAGCAAACAAGCATAGACTAGATCGCCTAATTTGGAAACAAGCATTGCATATCTGTTTGTTTTAGAAAATGCTTTGGGATTTGCTACTCGCAAGTAGGCTAAAAGACGGATCTCAATGAGCTGTTCCAACTCAAACAATTCAGCCTTCACCCACAGGCATTCAGGCAGTTTATCTCACATAAGCATCTAGCCACATGGTAAGCATGCTGTCATGATAGCACTTACACGCATGCGGTATGCTAAAGCATGAAAATACTTACATCGTACTCCGTGCCAAAACAATAAACTAGTTAGCAGATATACATGGTCCTAGTTCATGTCAAATTGACTAATGCAACACATACAAGATGCAATTAGAGTAGGCTTGGCTAACCTAAACATGTCATGTGAAATGCAATCAATTGATGCACGTATTCAATTTTGGAATTGAAGTACAAATGCAGTTAGCATGATGTGCCGAGCCCGGTGCATGCAAGACAAGTGTATGGATGCACACATGCATAGCATAAGGTATGCTAATTTAAACATGCCCTAATCTACCATCATAAGCGGGTAAATAAAAGAGAAGGAAGAAGTGGGGATTGGAAGACATGCACACACACGCACCCACACTTATTACAGATTCGCCCTCGCTCGGAGGGACCAAATAAATATACAAATTAATTAACCTACAAGCTAATTAATTATTACAGACCACTTAATTAATTTACAAATCAACTAAACTAAGGAAAGCAGTAAAGTCCTCGGGAAGCGGGTCCAATGCAATGCATGCTCGGGTCCTGCTCATAAGCACACTGTCATGCATAGACTACCTCTGTTTTCCCTGCTCTGCCCCTCTGAAGACTGTCAAAGTCTCTGAATTGCTTCCCTGGACATTAGGAGACTCCATCGGCTGAGTAGAATTGCCACCGGCAGTGGGGTGTGGTCATCGGCTGTTGATTAGTCCATCGGCCACCAATTGATTGCCGGTCGGCACTCTGTGTAGTTGATCGGCAATAAATTCCTACAGAACCTGTTTGACAACATCAGAGAACAGAGCCTTGCATGGCAATGCAATTCAAGCCATGTATGCACCAACTAAGCCCCTTATTATGTGTATGACTCAAAGGGACATGATCCTTGGTTCTCGGACCATCAATCGCGCATTTCAATGCGTGATGGCCCAAGAATCAAGTGTGCATTTCCATTTCAAATGTAATGCAAGCTAACAAATAAGAGCCCAATCCCTATCACTAGGTCAAGGGACAAGGCATACATGCTAGATGGAATGCAACCTAGGCATGTTAACTAGTATGCAACATGGCATGAAAGGGAAGCATACAATGCAATGCACATTAGGCACACAACCTTAGGAACAAAGCGAACAAGCATGCCACAATTATGCAAACCACTAGAGCATGCAAGATGGAATCTAAGCATGCAACATGCTAGGCATTCGACCAAAGGAATGCAAGGCAAATGCAAGTGATTTCAAGCATGCAACATATGTAACCAAAGCATGCAAACATGGTACAATGTAACAACACTTGAATGACATGCAAGGGATGAACTTACACTATTTGGACAGCTCTAGATTAGGTCCAAAACTATCACGACCCAAACCCGCCCCTAAAAGTTTGGGCATGACCCATTCGAAAACAGACACAAAACCTGTTATACATATCTTATGGGGCCTGAACGGAAGCATTTGATAATATAAAATACATAAAACATCATCCATTGAGCTACTACTACTATGCCAGGACCGCACACATTACACTAAATAAATATTATACAGATAATTTACACACATATGCCTCGACTCATTCTCGTAAATAGGCACATAACACAAAAACTAATGAAGAAGAAATTATATACAATCAACCCAAAATAGACATCTAAGGTATAAATCGGAACTCGGCAAAACTTTGCAAAGCAAGCGGCTTGGTGGTGCTGGGCGCCTCAAGGTTGATAAGAAAAACACAAGCTTCAAAGGTTGGGACTGAACTCCGATTGGTTACCTCTGAAGCATGCAGACAAAATCTGAGAATGAGCGAACTCAGTGAATAATAGTGCATAAATAATGTATTGACTAACTTGAATAATCAATTATAAAACTGTAGATACACATGATTAACTATTTTTCCTAATTAGTTCCAAAACAACCATAAGACCAAATTCCATAACAAAACGGATTTAAGCCAATATATACGGAATGACCATAGGCCTCTGAGATGCTGAAACGACCATGGGTCGAGAATAAGCGATAATGTAAACAACGAAATAGCGGGAATAATGTAAATCACGAATGACGAACGCATAAGCATGCTAATGAAATAACGGATGTATGGATTCAAGAGGTGGCTCGTCACAGATTCCAGAGGTGGCTCCACCAAAGTGTAGCACGTTCCGTCTGACACTTTGTTCCATACCAGAAATATTCATATCTGAAACATAGTCTTATCAGGAACAGAGTCTTATGCATTTCCAGATTTCAAACCATTTTCGTAATCATTTTCATAATCATTTCCATATTCAGATTTTGCATAAGATTATATGTGGTACACCCATTAGCCATCAGAACAGGTAGGTCCGAAGACCACAACAGGTAGGTCCAAAGACCACAACAGGTAGGTCCGAAGACCACAACAGGTAGGTCCAAAGACCACAACAGGTAGGTCCAAAGACCACAAAGTTGATACCAACAGCCACGGTATTGTTACCCCCGGGCGAGGGCCATAGGCCACGGTATTGTTACCCCCGGGCGAGGGCCATCCGGACTAAGGGTGCCACAAATACTTTTTAGAAACTGGATATTCGTTCGTTCATTTTCAACATATCATAACTTTTCAAAAATCAATCATTTGGTATCATGGTGTACTGAAAATACATAGCATAAGTTTAACAGAACGTTACTGATATTTATTAGCAAATGTTGAACATGTCTTCTGGATTGAACACTTTCAGAGAGGTAAAGGTACCATAGTTCCATACTTTAAATCACTACATAAACATCATTGTTCCATTTATTCGCTATGAATTATTTAGGTTAATCTACGGATAACAGAATGTTAACAATATTCTTTAACGGTAAATAAAACACGATTACTATATAAGCGATAGCACATTACCAATAACCATTAATCGTAGGCGGAATACGAGAATAGTTTCAGAGTCATCCCAACGGATGCCAAATCCTTCCATGTTCACACCAATTCTCAAATACAACCATGTTAGCATAATTGTCATGGAAAAGCAATGTGAATAATAACAATAAGATTGATGTACATATGTAGTACTATTACTCACAGTGTTAGTGCTTGGTCCACCTCGTGGTGACCCTACACAATTGTAATACACAAAGAAATCGGATCACATAACTTATTTCGTTCTTAATTAATTCTCTTTATTCCATCACACATCACTTTGCGCTTCAACATAATTCAAACTAAATCTTTGAATCTCATTTCAACACTCCACAATTGAGTTCATGTCCTCCAGATCTTTACTAAATTATTTCCCTAATTTTTCCTTTACCTTATTACATGAATTCCAACATATTATAACAAGGTTCAATCGCTAAATTTAAACATAATTTCCAAGTGTCACCAAATACCAATTAAACTTGCACACATGAAATTCAACCCACTAATTTCATGATTTTACTTCCAATTTGGCCAAATCATCAATTAACATCATTACCCAACCTAGGGTTTCAAGAAAACATTAAGATTCAAGACAAATTCAAACTTACTAATTCATCACTTTCTATTCCAATTTTTCCATCAATTACACATCTAGGGCTCATAAATTAACTCCCAACATCTTCAAACCATAAAACCCCCAATGCTCAAACCCCAAAATTCCCAAAATCTCATAATTTCCTCTATATACATAACATAAATGGAATTTGCACCAATATACAATGACAATACCTCAAATCTATCTATGGATGTAAACATTAAAGAGTCTTAAAACCCTTACCTCCATAATCAAGCAAATGGTGAGTTTGAGAAGAAACTTTCACCAATCCAAATTCTAATCGGGTAAAAACTTTGATCTTTCTTAGTTCTCCATCCCACATGCCAAAACCATGGTGGATTGTTGATAGAAATGGGTGAAATCAAGGTTTTGAGAGTTAGGGTTCGGACTAAGGCAAAGAGGAAAGAAGAGGGTTGAAGAAAATCTATGAAATGATCCAAAAATCTCGTTTTAACGCTGCTGTCCCGTAATTCCCGCTCGAGCGCACCTTTTCCGCTCGAGCGGACCTACTCCAACCTGATTCCAAAACTTCAAACAGGTGTAACTTTCCGTCCGGACTCCGTTTTAGGTCGTTCTTGTGTCCAAATTGAAGCCCCGGAAATAAGCTTTCCAATGGTTCAAACCTCACATCCAAATTCAAAGTGTGGCAAAAGAAAAGGGCAAAAGAGTGGCAGCTGTTCGTAAAATAACTATCCAAATTAAATTCTTTGATCCAATCTTACCTTACCATCATATTACCACCTCAACCAATACTCTAAAATAAGATAAGAACATTCCAAATCGTTAATTAAAGGATAAAAACAAGCCCACGTGCCTCAGAAGTACAACTCAACACGGAGACCCGCTCGGCGTCTGCAGACCAAGCGTCCGCTCGAGCGTAAACTCTCCCCCTCGGGCGGGGAATCACAACTCGAGAATCTCGGGCCGTCGAAAAATTCTTGAAACCCCAAAAATGCAGCTCGAGCGTAAAATACTCCGCTCGAGCGGAAGGACAAATTTCAGATTGTTTGGTAAAGATCACCAATTCCAGTTTCAAAGGCATAAACCTACGGATAGTTCTTCAATTCCAATAGTAAACACATTAACCCCTAATTAAATAAGGATGACTTTCTATATGCACTTTGGGGTCGTTACACCCTTTCCTCCTTAAAAGAATTTCGTCCTCGAAATTGAAGAAAACCAAACAGAGGATAGTTCAAACATAACCCGAAATCCACACTTAATATAAAAAGGAATCGCAAATACTTCAATCAATATACACATATCAGAATTTCAACGGCAATGAGCCATTATAATCCCAAAGTCCATAACAACTAAGCGAACCACGTCAAATGAATGCTCAAACTTCAATTCCAATTCCTTCCCCAATAGTTCTAAAATTTCTCGTTAACTTTCCCAATAACACCAAAGCTTCATCTCATTATTCACAATCCTCGTATATTTCATACCTTCCAAATGCTATAACAACTTAAAGATATTACACATGGGTTTACTCAAATATTTGGTCACGTATGACTCATAAGCTGTGGCAACCTCTTTAGGTTCACAAACAAATTCTAACTCAATGCCTTTGGGGCTCTTTGCTCACTATCGAATTAGACTTATTAAGCCAAATCGATTTCGAACAAACTCTAATAACCGCTTAAATCTCATATCAAGGAATTACACGTTCAGATTCGAGTATTAATAAAATCAAACACGGATCAAACCTTAGTGATCATGCTTTCCAAATTACAGTAAAATAATACTCATTTCATTACTAGTTTTCCAAAGCAGATAAGATGAGAATAGTTTGAAGCTCAACATAGAGTTTTCATCGATTATCCAATTGAATGAGTAAAATGTTTCTTTTGAAAACTTGTCATCTTGGGAAAATTATCCGAAACTTATCATATCGTACACTTAGTAACTTTCGAACTATGAATTTCCTTAGACATTGAATAGCATAGTTATAGATACAATCACTTATGTCAAATCAATTCTTCAAGTACAACAGTATCAACACTAGCAGTATATATGTTGCCTGAAGCACAAGGTACAAGACCATCAAAGCATATGGTTGATTACATTATGTAATTATGTCCATTACAGTCACGGATTCAGTTTCCTTAGCAGAATGACTTTAAGTTCAATTTATACTGAGCAGTCATAATCCACAGATACAAAATGACCATGAACCCAGAAATATACATACATATGTAACTGTAGAACTCAAAAAGTTAGTCTAATACCGTTGTATTTTCAGAACGGCCTTAGGCCCGGAAATACCGAATGAGTTACTAAATGTACACAGACTTATAGCACGGAAAAGGTTTCTCAATCTTAAATTCTTATTACACAGAGGCAGGATTCTAATTCTTACAATAACTTATTAGAGTACCACCCATTTGGTTAGTCAGTAATTATCTATTACTTTGCAAGTGTCATATGGGCGAACACGTATTATAGGCGGGGTTCCTTATGTTATTCAACTCTTTCCTATAAGGAGCCTCAATAACAGATCACAGGATATACGTAAACAAAAGCAGATAACGAGATCACAGTTTGATTTCAGGTTACAAGTACAAATTTCAGATTTCAAATTTTAAATTTCAGATATCAGATACCAGATTTCAGATTACAAGAAACAAAGCACGGAACAGAATACAAATGACAGATTCCGTAACTATAAACAGACATAATCATATTACTTAGTTCAATATTTC
The DNA here is from genome assembly GCA_025200525.1 of Camellia lanceoleosa. NCBI lineage: Eukaryota > Viridiplantae > Streptophyta > Magnoliopsida > Ericales > Theaceae > Camellia > Camellia lanceoleosa. The sequence goes on from CM045768.1 coordinate 95,999,307, forward strand.
CCATCGGAAGTTGTCGATAATTTCTCGGTTCACACAATCGTATGAAGTACATACTGCTTCAAGGTTAATAACTAATTCCCCAACATAGCTTATAATGCATAACAACGCATTCATAGAAACATGAGATCCAATAGTGATTCTAATATTAATTTACTTCGGAGCGACTTTTGGTCGATATTACAATTATTACAGAGCGGCCTATTGGCCTAAAATAATCAGAACGACCTTTCGGTCCAAAATAGCCTTTCGGCCCAGAATAGCCTTTCGGCCCATTTAAATCGTCAGCCAGAAACAAATTCACAATTTTAAAAGGCCACGACATGCAGAATTTCTTCTTATGGTACATCATACTTAACACAATCTCAATTTCACATAGAACACATCTTATCAAAATATTCCAATACAGTAGCTTCTCAGAATTATTGATCTAAGCATTGTTACAACAAGGAAGACATAACAAACCATCAGGTAACACACACATATATTATTTCTTTTAATCTCAGATATATCCGATACTTAAAATTTAAACAATTTACTCAAATCTAACCATTTATAAATAACGAACTTACCGATCAGATCAAATTCTTACCACACCTCAGAAGGCAATTTCACGTTGCATGTCTTGCACTCTTCACCAACCTATATAAAATAAGCAGAGGCAAGAAAAGGACATATAACAGATATAAATTGTAGCCATCGAGTTAACAACGATTAACGTTGCCATCATTCTTTTCTTTTCATGTTCTTGCGAGGATATAGCGCATGATGCCTAAATCTTTCTAGACATCCTAAAGCTCAATGGATTACGTGTGTGAGATGGCAACTCGTGCTCTGATACCACATCACGACCCAAACCCGCCCTAAAAGTTTGGGCATGACCCATTCAACAGACACAAAACACATTATACATATCTTATGTGGCCTGAACGGAAGCATTTGCTAATATAAAATACATAAAACATCATCCATTGAGCTACTACTACCATGCCAGGACCACACACATTACACTAAATAAATATTATACAGGTAGTTTACACACATATGCCTCGACTCATTCTCATAAATAGGCACATAACACAAAAACTAATGAAAAAGAAATTATATACAAACAACCCAAAATAAACATCTAAGGCATAAATCGGAACTCGGCAAAACTTTACAAAACGAACGGCTTCGGGTGGTGCCTGGACGCCTCAAGGTTAACAAGAGAAACACAAGCTTCAAAGGTTGGGACTGAACCCCCGATTGGTTACCTACAGAAACAGACAAACAAAATACAGAATGAGCGAACTTAGTGAATAATAGTACATAAATAACGTATTGATTAACCTGAATAATCAATTATAAAACTGTAGATACACATGATTAACTACTTTTCGTAATTAGTTCCAAAACAGCCATAAGACCAATTTCCATAACAGAACGGATTTAAGCCAATATATACGGGACAGCCATAGGCCTACAGATGCAGAACGACCATGGGTCCAGAATAATAGTAATAACAGAAACAACGGAAATAGCAGGAATAACAGAAATCACGGAAATGACAGAACGCATAAGCATGCTAACGTAAATAACAAATGTATGGATTCAAGAGGTGGCTGGTGGCTCCCACCAAAGTGTAGACACTTTGTTCCATACCGAAATATTCATATCTCAAACATAATCTTATCAAAGCGAGTCTTATGCATTTCAGTTTCAAACCATTTTCGTAATCATTTTCATAATCATTTCCATATTCAGATTTTGCATAAGATTATATGTGGTACACCCATTAGCCATCAGAACAGGTAGGTCCGAAGACCACAACAGGTAGGTCCGAAGACCACAACAGGTAGGTCCAAAGACCACAATGTAGGTCCGAAGACCACAAATGTAGGTCCAAAGACCACAAATGTAGGTCCAAAGACCACAAAGTTGATACCAATGACCACGGTATTGTTACCCAGGCGAGGCCATAGGCCATGATATTGTTACCAGGCGAGGCCATCTGGACTAAGGGTGCCACAAATACTTTTTAGAAACTGGATATTCGTTCGTTCATTTTCAACATATCATAACTTTTCAAAAATCAATCATTTGGTATCATGGTGTACTGAAAATACATAGCATAAGTTTAACAGAACGTTACTGATATTTATTAGCAAATGTTGAACATGTTTTACGGATTGAACACTTTCAGAAATATAAAGGTACCATAGTTCCATACTTTAAATCACTACATAAACATCATTGTTCCATTTATTCGCTATGAATTATTTAGGTTAATCTACGGATAACAGAATGTTAATAATATTCTTTAACGGTAAATAAAACACGATTACTATATAAGCGATAGCACATTACCAATAACCATTAATCGTACGGAATCTGAGAATAGTTTGAGTCATCCCAACGGATGCCAAATCCTTCCATGTTCACACCAATTCTCAAATACAACCATGTTAGCATAATTGTCATGGAAAAAGCAATGTGAATAATAACAATAAGATTGATGTACATATGTAGTACTATTACTCACGGTGTTCAGTGCTTGGTCCACCCTAAGTGACCCTACACAATTGTAATACACAAAGAAATCGGATCACATAACTTATTTCGTTCTTAATTAATTCTCTTTATTCCATCACACATCACTTTGCGCTTCAACATAATTCAAACTAAATCTTTGAATCTCATTTCAACACTCCACAATTGAGTTCATGTCCTCCAGATCTTTACTAAATTATTTCCCTAATTTTTCCTTTACCTTATTACATGAATTCCAACATATTATAACAAGGTTCAATCGCTAAATTTAAACATAATTTCCAAGTGTCACCAAATACCAATTAAACTTGCACACATGAAATTCAACCCACTAATTTCATGATTTTACTTCCAATTTGGCCAAATCATCAATTAACATCATTACCCAACCTAGGGTTTCAAGAAAACATTAAGATTCAAGACAAATTCAAACTTACTAATTCATCACTTTCTATTCCAATTTTTCCATCAATTACACATCTAGGGCTCATAAATTAACTCCCAACATCTTCAAACCATAAAACCCCCAATGCTCAAACCCCAAAATTCCCAAAATCTCATAATTTCCTCTATATACATAACATAAATGGAATTTGCACCAATATACAATGACAATACCTCAAATCTATCTATGGATGTAAACATTAAAGAGTCTTAAAACCCTTACCTCCATAATCAAGCAAATGGTGAGTTTGAGAAGAAACTTTCACCAATCCAAATTCTAATCGGGTAAAAACTTTGATCTTTCTTAGTTCTCCATCCCACATGCCAAAACCATGGTGGATTGTTGATAGAAATGGGTGAAATCAAGGTTTTGAGAGTTAGGGTTCGGACTAAGGCAAAGAGGAAAGAAGAGGGTTGAAGAAAATCTATGAAATGATCCAAAAATCTCGTTTTTAACGCTGCTGTCCCGTAATTCCCGCTCGAGCGCACCTTTTCCCGCTCGAGCGGACCTACTCACAGCACAGATTCCAAAACTTCAAACAGGTGTAACTTTCCCGTCCGGACTCCGTTTTAGGTCGTTCTTGTGTCCAAATTGAAGCCCCGGAAATAAGCTTTCCAATGGTTCAAACCTCACATCCAAATTCAAAGTGTGGCAAAAGAAAAGGGCAAAAGAGTGGCAGCTGTTCGTAAAATAACTATCCAAATTAAATTCTTTGATCCAATCTTACCTTACCATCATATTACCACCTCAACCAATACTCTAAAATAAGATAAGAACATTCCAAATACGTTAATTAAAGGATAAAAACAAGCCCACGTGCCTCAGAAGTACAACTCAACCTGGAGACCCGCTCGGCGTCTCGGCGTGCCGAAAGCTCGGCGTAAACTCCCGCTCGAGCGGAGAATCACAACTCCCAGAATCTCAGGCCGTCTGAAAAATTGCTGGAAACCCCAAAAGTACGCTCGAGCGTAAAATACTCCGCTCGAGCGGAAGGACAAATTTCAGATTGTTTGGTAAAGATCACCAATTCCAGTTTCAAAGGCATAAACCAACGGATAGTTCTTTGATTCCAATAGTAAACACATTAACCCCTAATTAAATAAGGATGACTTTCTATATGCACTTTGGGGTCGTTACAAAAACAGTGGCTAAATGCCATGGAAAAGAATGCCAAAATGCATACAAACATGCAAGCACACATGATCCAATACCTAGGCATATCAAAGCAACTTTTAAGCTCACTTAAAAAGGGACAAACATGGATATATAATCAACATGTTAGACACTGAAAACATGCTAAAAGAGGTGCCCAAACAAACAAGTCATGCAAGTGAGGCATGCTAGAAGAGTCAAAGCTTAAGGCATACAAGAGGGATCACATGGTGGCTATACAAAGCAGGGCATGGATGACTCCAATGACTTAAAACAGAGCTAAAGCATACAAAAACATGCATTGAAGCTTCACAAAGTTAAGCCTAAAACATGCTAAAACAAGGACTTACAACCTAAGGCATATTAAGGCAACAACAAGGCATTACATGGCATGTATGTTAAACTAACATGGTTTACCAAAACCAACACACAACAATGTTATATCATGGCATAATAAGCATAAAAAGCAGCTATGGCATGATCAACAAACACTCAAACATGATGCTCCCTCAAGAGGCCAAAAAGTGCCCTTTTCAAGGACAAAAAGGAGAGGGGGTGGCCCTCTCCTTCGTGGGACTTCAAGGTACCATCCTTACCACTGAAATCCCTCAAGATTTCAGTGGTGAGGAGGCCCAAACACCAAAGTCCCGGAGCTCACTCAAAATAGCACAAAAAGGGGCCTCTCAAGGCTTAAGGGGGGTCAAACACCTCCAAATCACAAAACACTCTAAACAAACTATTTAGAGGGCCCAAAAATAGAACTTTTTTATAATATACACTAAGCACAAAAATAGTTCTAAGATAGGCGAAAATAGGATGCAAAAATGGAGAAAAAGGAGTGAGTTTCTTACCCTTGTTGACCTTCTTCACAAATGGAGCTCTAGCTGGTTCTTTAGCTCCAAAACAACTCAAGAACACCAAGAACAACCCTCTGGCCCTTCAAGAACCAAGAAAAGGTGTAGCACTATGTGTTTGTGTGCAATAGTAACCTTAAACACACACAAGAACACACAAGAGGTAGATATAGAGATAGGAAATATATATAACCCTGACCCTAATCCAGAGCTTCTCTCACAATGTTTCTAACCAAAATCTCTAACCCTAAAGCCAAGAGAGGAGGGCTCCTCTTATAGAGGAGCCAATCTTGAAAAGCTTACCAAGGAAGCTAACAAGAGGGCCATCCCTCCATACACGTGTATGGAGGGGAACAAAAAGCAATATAGCTGTATTAAAATATCTACAAAAGCAGATGAACAGTAGTCGGCTGCTCAAAATTGTCATTTTGACAAAATGGACTGCCGACCGGCAACCAAGAATGCCGACCGGCAATATACATTGCCGATGGCAACAAAACACCAGCCGGTGGCCTCTAGCCATGGCTGGTGATGTGTGGGGATGCCTCACAAGGCATTCCCTGCCCTTCCAAGGCAAAATACAAGTGTTCGGTGCAAAACAAGACACTAAATAGTCGAGTTCGGGGATCCTGAGGCAAGGCGCGTAGCCGAGACCTCCAGGAACTCCAAACGAACACAAACATGGATGATCACCGGGTGTTCAAACGGTGACGTCCAAGTCTTGAGGACGGTCAAAAATGGGGTGTCTACAGCCGGAGAATCCGTATAGGTGTTCGAGTGTTCGAACAGTAATGCGTTTAGAAATTGTAAGTAAACGACGTATTTACATATCTGCCACTGTGCAGCAGAATCCGTATAGGTGCTCGAGTGTTCGACCCGTAATGCATGAGAAATGGTAAGTAAACGCCGCATTTACATGTCTGCCACTGTGCAGGAGAATCCGTATAGGTGTTCGAGTGTTTGAACCGTAATGCATGAGAAATGGTAAGTAAACGCCGTATTTACATATCTGCCACTGTGCAGGAGAATCCGTATAGGTGTTCGAGTGTTCGAATCCTAATGCTTGAGAAATGGTAAGCAAACGCCGTATATACATATCTGCCACTATGGAGGAGAATCCGAATAGGTGTTCGAGTGTTCGAACCGTAATGCATGAGAAATTGTAAGTAAACGACGTATTTGCATATCTGTCACTGTGCAGGAGAATCCGTATAGGTGTTCGAGTGTTCGAACTATAATGCATGAGAAATGGTAAGTAAACGCCGTATTTACATATCTGCCACTGTGCAGGAGAATACGTATCGGTGTTCGAACCCAAATGCAAGAGAAATGGTAAGAAATCCCGTATTTACGTATCTGCCACTGTAGAGGAGAATCCGTATAGGTGTTCGAGTGTTCGAACCGTAATGCATCAGAAATGGTAAGTAAACGCCGTATTTACATATCTGCCACTGTGTAGGAGAATCTGTATAGGTGTTCGAGTGTTCGAACCGTAATGCATGAGAAATGGTAAGTAAATGCCGTATTTACATATCTGCCACTGTGCAGGAGAATCCGTATAGGTGTTCGAGTGTTCGAACCGTAATGCGTGAGAAATTGTAAGTAAACGACATATTTACATATCTGCCACTGTGCAGGAGAATCCGTATAGGTGTTCGAGTGTTCGAACCGTAATAAATGAGAAATGGTAAGTAAACGCCGTATTTACATATCTGTCACTGTGCAGGAGAATCCGTATAGTTGTTCGAGTGTTTGAACCGTAATGCATGGGAAATGGTAAGTAAACACCGTATTTACATATCTGCCACTGTGCAGGAGAATCCGTATAGGTGTTCGAGTGTTCGAACCCTAATGCAGGAGAAAAGGTAAGTAAATGACGTATTTACATATCTGCCACAGTGTAGGAGAATCTGTATAGGTGTTCGACTGTTCGAACCGTAATGTATGGGAAATGCTAAGTAAACGCAGTATTTACATATCTGCCACTATGCATGAGAATCCGTATAGGTTTTCGAGTGTTCGAACCCTAATGCATGAGAAATGGTAAGTGAAGGCCGTATTTACATATCTGCCATTGTGCAGGAGAATTCGTATAGGTGTTCGAGTGTTCGAACCGTACAGCATGAGAAATTGTAAGTAAACAACGTATTTACATATCTGCCACTTTGCAGGAGAATCCGTATAGGTGTTTGAGTGTTCGAACCGTAATGCGTCTGAAATGGTAAGTAAACGACGTATTTACATATCTTCCACTGTGCAGGAGAATCCGCATAGGTGTTCGAGTGTTCGAACCCTAATGCATGAGAAATGGTAAGTAAACGCCGTATTTACATATCTGCCACTGTGCAGGAGAATCCGTGTAGGTGTTCGAGTGTTCGAACCGTAATGCATGAGAAATTGTAAGTAAACGACGTATTTACATATCTGCCACTGTGCAGGATAATCCGTATAGGTGTTCGAGTGTTCGAACCGTAATGCATGAGAAATGGTAAGTAAACGCCGTATTTACATATCTGCCACTGTGCAGGAGAATCCGTATAGGTGTTCGAGTGTTCGAACCCTAATGCATGAGAAATGGTAAGTAAACGCCGTATTTACATATCTGCCACTGTGCAGGAGAATCCGTATAGGTGTTCGAGTGTTCGAACCCTAGTGGATGAGAAATGGTAAGTAAACGCCGTATTTACATATCCGCCACTGTACAGGAGAATCTGTATAGGTGTTTGAGTGTTCGAACCGTAATGCATGAGAAATGGTAAGTAAATGCCGTATTTACGTATCTGCCACTGTGCAGGAGAATTCGTATAGGTGTTCGAGTGTTCGAACCGTAATGCGTGAGAAATTGTAAGTAAACGACGTATTTACATATCTGCCACTGTGCAGGAGAATCCGTATAGGTGTTCGAGTGTTCGAACCGTAATGCGTGAGAAATGATAAGTAAACGCCGTATTTACATCTCTGCCACTGTGCAGGGGAATCCGTAAAGGTGTTCGAGTGTTCGAACCGTAATGCATGAGAAATGGTAAGTAAATGCCGTATTTACATAACTGCCACTGTGCAGGAGAATTCGTATAGGTGGTCGAGTGTTCGAACCCTAATGCAGGAGAAATGGTAACTAACGACATACTTACATATCTACCACAGTGCATGAGAATCTGTATAGGTGTTCGAGTGTTCGAACCGTAATGTATGGGAAATGCTAAGTAAACGCAGTATTTACATATCTGCCTCTGTGCATGGGAATCCGTATAGGTTTTCTAGTGTTCCAACCCTAATGCATGAGACATGGTAAGTAAAGGTCGTATTTACATATCTGCCACTGTGCAGGAGAATCCGTATAGGTGTTCGAGTGTTCGAACCGTATTGCGTAGGAAATTGTAAGTAAACAAAGTATTTACATATATGCCACTTTGCAGGAGAATCCGTATAGGTGTTCGAGAGTTCGAACCGTAATGCGTCTGAAATAGTAAGTAAACGACGTATTTACATATCTGCCACTGTGCAAGAGAATCCGTATAGGTGTTCGAACCGCAAGGCATGAGAAATGGTAAGTAAACGACGTATTTACATATCTGCCACTGTGCAGGAGAATCCGTATAGGTGTTCGAGTGTTCGAACCGTAATGTATGAGAAATGGTAAGTAAACGCATTATTTACATATCTGCCACTGTGCATGAGAATCCGTATAGGTTTTCGAGTGTTCGAATCGTAATGCATGAGAAATGGTAAGTAAACGCCGTATTTACATATCTGCCACTCTGCAGAAGAATCCGTATAGGTGTTCGAACCGTAATGCATGAGAAATGGTAAGTAAACGCCGTATTTACATATCTGCCACTGTGCAGGAGAATCCGTATAGGTGTTCGAGTGTTCGAACCGTAATGCGTGAGAAATTGTAAGTAAACGACGTATTTACATATCTGCCACTGTGCAGGATCATCCGTATAGGTGTTCGAGTGTTCGAACCGTAATGCGTCAGAAATGGTAAATAAACGACGTAGTAACATATCTGCCATTGTGCAGGAGAATCCGTATGGGTGTTCGAACCGTAATGCATGAGAAATGGTAAGTAAACGCCGTATTTACATATCTGCCACTGTGCAGGAGAATCCGTATAGGTGTTCGAGTGTTCGAACCCTAATGCGTGAGAAATGGTAAGTAAACGCCGTATTTACATATCTGCCACTGTGCAGGAGAATCCGTATAGGTGTTCGAGTGTTCGAACCGTAATGCGTGAGAAATGGTAAGTAAACGCCGTATTTACATATCTGCCACTGTGTAGAAGAATCCGTATAGGTGTTCGAGTGTTCGAACCGTAATGCGATAGAAATGGTAAGTAAACGACGTATTTACATATCTGCCACTGTGCAGGAGAATCCATATAGGTGTTCGAAACGTAATGCATGAGAAATGGTAAGTAAACGCAGTATTTACATATCTACCACTGTGCAGGAGAATCCGTATAGGTCTTCGAGTGTTCGAACCCTAATGCATGAGAAATGGTAAGTAAACGCCGTATTTACATATCTGCCACTGTGCAGGAGAATCCGTATAGGTGTTCGAACCGTAATGCATGAGAAATGGTAAGTAAACGCCGTATTTACATATCTGCCACTGTGCAGGAGAATCCGTATAGGTGTTCGAACCGCAATGCATGAGAAATGGTAAGTAAACGCCGTATTTAAAAATATGCCACTGTGTAGGAGAATCCGCATAGGTGTTCGAGTGTTCGAACCTTAATGCTTGAGAAATGTTAAGCAAACGCCGTATTTACATATCTGCCATTGTGCAGGAGAATCCGTATAGCTGTTCGAGTGTTCGAACCGTAATGCATGGGAAATGGTAAGTAAACGCCGTATTTAAATATCTGCCACAGTGTAGAAGAATCCGTATAGGTGTTCGAGTGTTCGAATCGTACTGCGTGAGAAATTGTAAGTAAACAACGTATTTACATATATGCCACTTAGCAGGAGAATCCGTATAGGTGTTCAAGTGTGCGAACCGTAATGCGTCTGAAATGGTAAGTAAACGACGTATTTACATATCTGCCACTGTGCAAGAGAATCCGTATAGGTGTTCGTACCGCAATGCATGAGAAATGTTAAGTAAACGACGTATTTACATATCTGCCACTATGCAGGAGAACCCCTATAGGTGTTCGAGTGTTCGAAACGTAATGCAAGAGAAATGGTAAGTAAACGCAGTATTAACATATCTGCCACTGTGCAGGAGAATCCGTATAGGTCTTCGAGTGTTCGAACCCTAATGCATGAGAAATGGTAAGTAAACACCGTATTTACATATCTGCCACTCTGCAAGAGAATCCATATAGGTGTTCGAACCGTAATGCATCAGAAATGGTAAGTAAACGCCGTATTTACATATCCGCCACTGTGCAGGAGAATCCGTATAGGTGTTCGAGTGTTCAAACTGTAATGCGTGAGAAATTGTAAATAAACAACATATTTACATATCTGCCACTTTGCAGGATAATCCGTATAGGTGCTCGAGTGTTCGAACCGTATTGCGTCAGAAATGGTAAGTAAACGACGTATTTACATATCTGCCACTGTGCAGGAGAATCCGTATAGGTGTTCGAACCGCAATGCATGAGAAAGGGTAAGTAAAGGCCGTATTTACATATCTGCCACTGTGCAGGAGAATCCATATTGGTGTTCCAGTGTTCGAACCCTAATGCGTCAGAAATGGTAAATAAACGACGTATTTTCATATCTGCCACAGTGCAGGAGAATCCGTTTAGGTGTTTGTGTGTTCGAACCGTAATGTATGAGAAATGGTATGTAAACGCAGTATTTACATATCTACAACTGTGCATGAGAATCCGTATAGGTTTTCGAGGGTTCGAACCCTAATGCATGAGAAATGGTAGGTAAACGACGTATTTACATATATGCAACTGTGCAGGAGAATCTGTATAGGTGTTCGAGTGTTCGAACCGTAATGCATGAGAAATGGTAAGTAAACGCCGTATTTACATATCTGCCACTCTGCAGAAGAATCTGTATAGGTGTTCGAGTGTTCGAACCGTAATGCGTCAGAAATGGTAAGTAACCGACGTATTTACATATCTGCCACCGTGCAGTAGAATCCGTATAGGTGTTCGAGTGTTCGAACCGTAATGCATGACAAATGGTAAGTAAATGCTGTATTCACATATCTGCCACTGTGCAGGAAAATCCGTATAGGTGTTCGAGTGTTCGAACCCTAATGCATGAGAAATGTTAAGTAACGCCATATTTACATATTTGCCACTGTGCAGGAGAATTCGTATAGGTGTTCGAGTGTTCGAACCGTAATGCAGGAGAAATGGTAAGTAACCGACGTATTTACATATCTGCCACAGTGCCGGAGAATCCGTATATGTGTTCCAATGTTCGAACCGTAATGTATGGGAAATGCTAAGTGACGAGTATTTACATGTCTGTCACTGTGCATGAGAATCCGTATAGGTTTTCAAGTGTTCGAACCGTAATGCATGAGAAATGGTAAGTAAAGGCCGTATTTAAATATCTGCCACTGTGTAGGAGAATCTTTATAGGTGTTCGAGTGTTCGAACTGTAATGCGTGAGAAATTGTAAGTAAACGCCGTATTTACATATCTGCCACTGTACAGGAGAATCCGTATAGGAGTTCGAGTGTTCGAACCGTAATGTTTGAGAAATGGTAAGTAAACGCCGTATTTAGATATTTGCCACCATGCAAAAGAATCTGTATAGGTGTTCGAGTGTTCGAACCATAATGCGTCCGAAATGGTAACTAAACGCCGTATTTACGTATCTGCCACTGTGCAGGAGAATCCGTATAGGTGTTCAGGTGTTCGAGTGTTCGAACCCTAATGCGGTAGAAATGGTACGTAAACGACATATTTACATATCTGCCACAGTGCAGGAGAATCCGTATAGGTGTTCGATTGTTCGAACCGTAATGCGTGAGAAATGCTAAGTAATTGCAGTATTTACGTATCCGCCACTGTGCATGAGAATCCGTATAGGTTTTCGAGTGTTCGAACCCTAATGCATGAGAAATTATAAGTAAAGGCCGTATTTACATATCTGCCACTGTGCAAGAGAATCCGTAGAGGTGTTCGAGTGTACGAACCCCAATGCTTGAGAAATGTTAAGTAAACGCCGTATTTACATATCTGTCACTGTGCAGGAGAATCCGTATAGGTGTTCGAGTGTTCGAACCGTAATGCATGAGAAATGGCTGTAGATGCCGTATTTACATATCTACCCCGGTGCAGCAGAATCCATATAGGTGTTCGAGTGTTCGAACCGTAATGCGTCAGAAATGGTAAGTAAACGACGTATTTACATATCTGCCACTGTGCAGGAGAATCCGTATAGGTGTTCGAGTGTTCGAAACGTATTGCATAAGAAATGGTAAGTAAACGCAGTATTTACATATCTGCCACTGTGCAGGAGAATCCGTATAGGTCTTCGAGTGTTCGAACCCTAATGCATGAGAAATGGTAAGTAAACGCCGTATTTACATATCTGCCACTATGCAAGAGAATCCGTATAGGTGTTCGAACCGTAATGCATGAAAAATTCTAAGTAAACGCCGTATTTACATATCATCCATTGTGCAGGAGAATCCGTATAGGTGTTCGAGTGTTCGAACCGTAATGCGTGAGAAATTGTAAGTAAACGCCGTATTTGCATATCTGCCACTTTGCAGGAGAATCTGTAAAGGTGTTCGAGTGTTCGAACCGTAATGCGTCAGAAATGGTAAGTGAACGACGTATTTACATATCTGCCACTGTGCAGGAGAATCCGTATAGGTGTTCGAACCGCAATGCTTGAGAAATGGTAAGTGAATGCCGTATTTACATATCTGCCACTGTGCAGGAGAATTCGTATAAGTCTTCAACTGTTCGAACCGTAATGCGTGAGAAATTGTAAGTAAACGACGTATTTACATATCTGCCACTGTGCAGGAGAATCCGTATAGCTGTTCAAGTGTTCTAACTCTAATGCATGAGAAATGACAAGTAAAGGCCGTATTTACATATCTGCCACTGTGCAGGAGAATCCGTATAGGTGTTCGAGTGTTCGAACCCTAATGCAGGAGAAATGGTAAGTAAACGACGTATTTACATATCTGCCACAGTGCAGGACAATCCGTATAGGTGTTCGAGTGTTCGAACCGTAATGTATGAGAAACGCTAAGTAAACGAAGTATTTACATATCTGCCACTGTGCATGAGAATCCATATAGGTTTTCGAGTGTTCGAACCCTAATTCGTGAGAAATGGTAAGCAAGGGCCGTATTTAAATATCTGCCACTGTATAGGAGAATCCGTATAGGTGTTCGAACCGTAATGCATGAGAAATGGTAAGTAAACGCCGTATTTACATATCTGCCACTGTGCAGGAGAATCCGTATAGGTGTTCCAGTGTTCGAACCGTAATGCGTGAGAAATTGTAAGTAAACAACGTATGTACATATCTGCCACTTTGCAGGATAATCCGTATAGGTGTTCGAGTGTTCGAACCGTAATGCGTCGGAAATGGTAAGTAAACGACGTATTTAGATATCTGCCACTGTGCAGGAGAATCCGTATAGGTGTTCGAACCGCAATGCATGAGAAATGGTAAGTAAACGCCGTATTTACATATCTGCCACTGTGCAAGAGAATCCGTATAGGTGTTCGATTGTTCGAACCGTAATGCGTGAGAAATTGTAAGTAAACGACGTATTTACATATCTGCCACTGTGTAGAAGATTCCGTATAGATGTTCGAGTGTTCGAACCCTAACGCATGAGAAATGGTAAGTAACGCTGTATTTACATATTTGCCACTGTGCAGGAGAATTCGTTTAGGTGTTCGAGTGTTCGAACCCTAATGCAGGAGAAACGGTAAGTAAACGACGTATTTACATATCTGCCACTGTGCAGGAGAATCCGTATAGGTGTTCTAGTGTTCGAAACGTAATGTATTGGAAATGCAAAGTGACGCAGTATTTACATATCTGCCACTGTGCATGAGACTCCATATAGGTTTTCGACTGTTCGAACCCTAATGCAAGAGAAATGGTAAGTAAAGGACGTATTTACATATCTGCCCCTATGCAGGAGAATCTGTATAGGTGATCGAGTGTTCGAACAGTAATTCGTGAGAAATTGTAAGTAAACGCTGTATTTACATATCTGCCACTGTGTAGGAGAATCCGTATAGGTGTTCGAGTGTTAGAACCGTAATGTTTGAGAAATGGTAAGTAAACGCCGTATGTAGATATTTGCCACTGTGCAGGAGAATCCGTATAGGTGTTCGAGTGTTCAAAACGTAATACATTAGAAATGCTAAGTAGACGCAGTATTTACATATCTGCCACTGTGCAGGAGAATCCGTATAGGTCTTCGAGTGTTCGAACCCTAATGCATAAGAAATGGTAAGTAAACGCCGTATTTACATATCTGGCACTGTGCAAGAGAATCCGTGTAGGTGTTCGAACCGTATTGCATGAGAAATGGTAAGTAACGCCATCTTTATGTATCTGCCACTGTGCAGGAGAATTCGTATAGGTGTTCGAGTGTTCGAACCGTACAGCGTGAGAAATTGTAAGTAAACAATGTATTTACATATCTGCCACTTAGCAGGAGAATCCGTATAGGTGTTCGAGTGTTCGAACCGTAATGCGTCTGAAATGGTAAGTAAATGACGTATTTACATATCGGCCACTGTGCAGGAGAATCCGTATAGGTGTCCGAACCGCAATGCATAAGAAATTGTAAGTAAACGCCGTATTTACATGTCCGCCACTGTGCAGGAGAATCCGTTTATGTGTTCGAGTGTTCGAACCGTAATGCGTGAGAAATTGTAACGAAACAACGTATTTACATATCTGGCACTTAGCAGGAGAATCCGTATAGGTGTTCGAGTGTTCGAACCGTAATGCGTCAGAAATGGTAAGTAAACGACGTATTTACATATCTGCCACTGTGTAGGAGAATCCGTATAGGTGTTCGAACCGTAATGCATGAGAAATGGTAAGTAAACGCCGTATTTACATATCTGCCACTGTGCAGGAGAATCCGTATAGGTGTTCGAGTGTTCGAACCGTAATGCGTGAGAAATTGTAAGTAAACGACGTATTTACATATCTGCCACTGTGCAGGAGAATCCGTATAGGTGTTCGAGTGTTCGAACCGTAATGCATGAGAAATGGTAAGTAAACGCCGTATTTACATATCTGCCACTTTGCAATAGAATCCATATAGGTGTTAGAGTGTTCGAACCCTAATGCAGGAGAAATGGTAAGTAACCGACGTATTTACATATCTAGCACAGTGCAGGAGAATTCGTATAGGTGTTCGAGTGTTCGAACCGTAATGTATGGGAAATGCTAAGTGACGCAGTGTTTACATATCTGCCACTGTGCATGAGACTCCGTATAGGTTTTCGAGTGTTCGAACCTTAATGCAAGAGAAATGGTAAGTAAAGGGCGTTTTTACATATCTGCCCCTATGGAGGAGAATCTGTATAGGTGATCGAGTGTTCAAATAGTAATTCGTGAGAAATTGTAAGTAAACGCCGTATTTACATATCTGCCACTGTATAGGAGAATCCGTATAGGTGTTCGAGTGTTAGAACCGTAATGTTTGAGAAATGGTAAGTAAACGCCGTATGTAGATATTTGCCATTGTGCAGGAGAATCCGTATAGGTGTTCGAGTGTTCGAAACGTATTACATTACAAATGGTAAGTAAACGCAGTATTTACATATCTGCCACTGTGCAGGAGAATATGTATAGGTCTTCGAGTGTTCGAACCCTAATGCATGAGAAATGGTAAGTAAACGCCGTATTTACATATCTGCCACTGTGCAAGAGAATCCGTATAGGTGTTCGAACCGTATTGCATGAGAAATGGTAAGTAAACGCCATCTTTACGTATCTGCCACTGTGCAGGAGAATTCGTATAGGTGTTCGAGTGTTCAAACTGTAATGCACTAGAAATGGTAAGTAAACGACGTATTTACATATCTGCCACTGTGCAGGAGAATCCGTAAAGGTGCTTGAAACGTAATGCATGAGAAATGGTAAGTAAACGCAGTATTTACATATCTGCCACTCTGCAGGAGAATCCGTATAGGTCTTCGAGTGTTCAAACCCTAATGCATGAGAAATGGTAAGTAAACGCCGTATTTACATAACTGCCACTGTGCAAGAGAATCCGTATAGGTGTTCGAACCGTAATGCTTGAGAAATGGTAAGTAAACGCCGTATTTACATATCTGCCACTGTGTAGGAGAATCCGTATAGGTGTTCGAGTGTTCGAAACGTAATACATGAGAAATGGTAAGTAAATGCAGTATTTACATATCTGCCACTGTGCAAGAGAATCCGTATAGGTCTTCGAGTGGTCGAACCCTAATGCATGAGGAATGGTAAGTAAACGCCGTATTTATATATATGCCACTGTGCAAGAGAATCTGTATAGGTGTTCGAACCGTATTGCATGAGAAATGGTAAGTAAACGCCGTATTTACATATCTGCCACTGTGCAGGAGAATCCGTATAGGTGTTCGAGTGTTCGAACCCTAATGCGTGAGAAATGGTAAGCAAACACCGTATTTACATATCTGCCACTGTGCAGGAGAATCCGTATAGGTGTTCGAGTGTTCGAACCGTAATGCGTCAGAAATGGTAAGTAAACGACGTATTTACATATCTGCCACTGTGCAGGAGAATCCGTATAGGTGTTCGAACCGTAATGCATGAGAAATGGTAAGTAAACGCCGTATTTACATATCTGCCACTGTGCAGGAGAATCCGTATAGGTGTTCGAGTGTTCGAACCCTAATGCATGAGAAATGGTAAGTAAACGACGTATTTACATATCTGCCACTGTGTAGAAGATTCCGTATAGATGTTCGAGTGTTCGAACCCTAACGCTTGAGAAATGGTAAGTAACGCCGTATTTACATATTTGCCACTATGCAGGAGAATTCGTATAGGTGTTCGAGTGTTCAAACCCTAATGCAGGAGAAATGGTAAGTAGCCGACGTATTTACATATCTGCCACAGTACAGGAGAATCCGTATAGGTGTTCCAGTGTTCGAACCGTAATGTATGGGAAATGCTAAGTGACGCAGTATTTACATGTCTGTCACTGTGCATGAGAACCCGTATAGGTTTTCAAGCGTTCGAACCGTAATGCCTGAGAAATGGTAAGTAAAGGCCGTATTTAAATATCTGCCATTGTGCAGGAGAATCCGTATAGGTGTTCGAGTGTTCGAACTGTAATGCGTGAGAAATTGTAAGTAAATGTCGTATTTACATATCTGCCACTGTACCGGAGAATCCGTATAGGAGTTCGAGTGTTCGAACCGTAATGTTTGAGAAATGGTAAGGAAACGCCGTATTTTGATATTTGCCACCATGTAAAAGAATCTGTATAGGTGTTCGAGTGTTCGAACCATAAAGCGTCCGAAATGGTAACTAAACGCCGTATTTACATATCTGCCACTGTGCAGGAGAATCCGTATAGGTGTTCAGGTGTTCGAGTGTTCGAACCCTAATGCAGGAGAAATGGTACGTAAACGACCTATTTACATATCTGCCACAGTGCAGGAGAATCCGTATTGGTGTTCGAGTGTTTGAACCGTAATGCATGAGAAATGCTAAGTAATTGCAGTATTTACATATCTGCCACTGTGCATGAGAATCCGTATAGGTTTTCGAGTGTTCGAACCCTACGGCATGAGAAATTATAAGTAAAAGCCATATTTACATATCTGCCACTGTGCAAGAGAATCCGTATAGGTGTTCGAGTGTACGAACCCTAATGCTTGAGAAATGTTAAGTAAACGCCGTATTTACATATCTGCCACTGTGCAGGAGAATCCGTATAGGTGTTCGAGTGTTCGAACCGTAATGCATGAGAAATGGTAAGTAAACGCCGTATTTAAATATCTGCCACTGTGTAGAAGAATCCGTATAGGTGTTCGAGTGTTCGAACCGTAATGCGCCAGAAATGGTAAGTGAACGACGTATTTACATATCTGCCACTGTGCAGGAGAATCCGTATAGGTGTTCAAGTGTTCGAAACGTATTGCATAAGAAATGGTAAGTAAACGCAGTATTTACATATCTGCCACTGTGCAGGAGAATCCGTATAGGTCTTCGAGTGTTCGAACCCTAATGCATGAGAAATGGTAAGTAAACGCCGTATTTACATATCTGCCACTGTGCAAGAGAATCCGTATAGGTGTTCGAACCGTAATGCATGAGAAATGGTAAGTAAATGCCGTATTTACATATCTGCCACTGTGCAGGAGAATCCATATAGTTGTTCAAGTGTTTGAACCCTAATGCGTGAGAAATGGTAAGTAAACGCCGTATTTACATATCTGCCCCTGTGCAGGGGAATCCGTATCGGTGTTCGAGTGTTCGAACCGTAATCCACGAGAAATGGTAAGTAAACACCGTATTTACATATCTGCCACCGTGCAGGAGAATCCGTATCGCTGTTCGAACCCAAATGCGTGAGAAATGGAAAGTAAACGCCGTATTTACATATCTGCCACTGTGCAGTAGAATCCGCATAGGTGTTCGAGTGTTCGAACCGTAATGCGTGAGAAATTAAAAGTAAACGTCGTAGTTACATATCTTCGACTGTGCAGGAGAATCCGTATAGCTGTTCCAGTGTTCGAACCGTAATGCATGAGAAATGTTAAGTAAACGCCGTATTTACATATCTGCCACTGTGCAATAGAATCCGTATAGCTGTTCGAGTGTTCGAACCCTAATGCATAAGAAATGGTAAATGCGTTGTATTTACATATACGCCACTGGCAGACAATCCGTATAGGTGTTCGAGTGTTCGAACCGTAATGTATGAGAAATGCTAAGTAAACGAAGTATTTACATATCTGCCACTGTGCATGAGAATCCATATAGGTTTTCGTGTGTTCGAACCCTAATTCGTGAGAAATGGTAAGCAAGGGCCGTATTTAAATATCTGCCACTGTATAGGAGAATCCGTATAGGTGTTCGAACCGTAATGCATGAGAAATGGTAAGTAAACGCCGTATTTACATATCTGCCACTGTGCAAGAGAATCTGTATAGGTGTTCGAGTGTTCGAACCCTAATGCGTGAGAAATGGTAAGTAAACACCGTATTTACATATCTGCCACTGTGCAGGAGAATCCGTATAGGTTTTTGAGTGTTCGAACCCTATTGCATGGGAAATTGTAAGTAAACGCCGTATTTACATATCTGCCACTGTGCAGGAGAATCCGTATGGGTGTTCGAACCGCAATGCATGAGAAATGGTAAGTAAACGCCGTATTTACATATCTGCCACTGTGCAAGAGAATCCGTATAGATGTTCGAGTGTTCGAACCCTAATGCATGAGAAATGGTAAGTAACGCCGTATTTACATATTTGCCCCTGTGCAGGAGAATTCATATAGGTGTTCGAGTGTTCAAACCCTAATGCAGGAGAAATGGTAAGTAACCAACGTATTTACATATCTGCCACAGTGCAGGAGAATCCGGATAGGTGTTGGTGTTGACCCTAATGTATCGAAATGGTAATTGACGCAGATTTACATATACATCCTTGTGCAGGAGAATCCGTATAGGTGTTCGAGTGTTCGAACCCTAATGCATGAGAAATGGTAAGTAAAGGCCGTATTTACATATATGCCACTACGCAGGAGAATCCGTATAGGTGTTCGACTGTTCGAACCCTAATGCATGAGAAATGGTAAGTAAACGTCGTATTTACGTAACTGCCACTATGCCGGACAATCCGTATAGGTGTTCGAGTGTCTGAACCCTAATGTTTGAGAAATGGTAAGTAAACGTCGTATTTACATATCTGCCACTGTGTAAAAGAATCATATAGGTGTTGAGTGTTCGAACCCTAATCGTGAAATGGTAAGTAAATGTCGTATTTACATATACGCCTTATGCGGGAGAATCCGTATAGGTGTTGGTGTTCGAGTGTTGAACCCTAATGCGAGAAATGGTAAGTAAATGACCTATTTACATATACGCCTTTGTCTTGGAGAATCTGTGTAGGTGTTCGAGTGTTCGAACTGAAACTCATGAGAAATGGTATGTAATTCCAGTATTTACATATCTGCCACTGTGCAGGAGAATCCGTATAGGTGTTCGAGTGTTCGAACCCTAATGCTTGAGAAATGGTAAGTAAACGCCGTATTTACATATCTGCCACTGTGCAGGAGAATCCGTATAGGTGTTCGAGTGTTCGAACCCTAATGCTTGAGAAATGGTAAGTAAAGGCCGTATTTACATATATGCCGTGTTCGAGTGTTCGAACCCTAATGCTTGAGAAATGGTAAGTAAACGCCGTATTTACATATCTGCCATCGTAGAAGAATCCGATAGGTGTTGAGTGTTGAACCCTAATGCGCCGTGAAATGGTAAGTAAATGACGTATTTACATATACTTGCCATGCGCGGAGAATCCGTATAGGTGTTCAAGTGTTGAACCCTAATGCGTAAGAAATGGTAAGTAAATGTTGATTTACATATCTGCCACTGTGCAGGAGAATCCGTATAGGTGTTCGAGTGTTCGTACCTAATCCATGAGAAATGGTAAGTAAACGTCGTATTTACATATCTGCCACTGTGCAGGAGAATCCGTATAGGTGTTCGAACCGTAATGCGTGAGAAATTAAAAGTAAATGTCGTATTTACATATCTTCCATTTTACTGGAGAATCCGTATAGGTATTCCAGTGTTCGAACCCTAATGCATGAGAAATGGAAAGTAAACGCCGTATTTACATATCTGCCACTGTGCAGGAGAATCCGTATAGGTGTTCGAGTGTTCGAACCCTAATGCATGAGAAATGGTAAGTAAACGCCGTATTTACATATCTGCCATTGCGCAGGAGAATCCGTATAGGTGTTCGAACCCTAATGCATGAGAAATTGTAAGTGAATGCCGTATTTACATATACGCCATCGCAGAGAATCCGTATAGGTGTTCAAGTGTTGAACCCTAATCGTGAGAAATGGTAAGTAAACGTTGTATTTACATATACGCCTTTGTGCAGAGAATCCGTATAGGTGTTCAAGTGTTCTAACCCTAATGCATGAGAAATGACAAGTAAAGGTCGTATTTACATATACGCCATCGCGGGAGAATCCGTATAGGTGTTGAGTGTTGAACCCTAATGTGAGAAATGGTAAGTAAATGACGTATTTACATATACTTGCCACAGGCTTGGAGAATCCGTATAGGTGTTGAGTGTTGAACCCTAATGTATGAGAAATGGTAAGTAAATGTCGGGTATTTACATATCTTGCCATTGTGCATGAGAATCCATATAGGTGTTGAGTGTTGAACCCTAATTCGTGAGAAATGGTAAGCAAGGGCCGTATTTAAATATCTGCCACTGTATAGGAGAATCCGTATAGGTGTTCGAACCGTAATGCATGAGAAATGGTAAGTAAATGCCGTATTTACATATACGCCATCGCGGGAGAATCCGTATAGGTGTTCGGTGTTGAACCCTAATCGTGAGAAATGGTAAGTAAACAACGTATTTACATATACGCCACTTTGCGGGAGAATCCGTATAGGTGTTCGAGTGTTGAACCCTAATCGTGAAATGGTAAGTAAACGACGTATTTACATATCTGCCGCTGTGCAGGAGAATCCGTTTAGGTGTTCGAACCATAATGCATGAGAAATGGTAAGTAAACGCCGTATTTTCATATACGCCATCGCAAGAGAATCCGTACAGATGTTCGAGTGTTCGAACCCTAATGCATGAGAAATGGTAAGTAACGCCGTATTTACATATTTGCCACTGTGCAGGAGAATTCATATAGGTGTTCGAGTGTTCAAACCCTAATGCAGGAGAAATGGTAAGTAACCGACGTATTTACATATCTGCCACAGTGCAGGAGAATCTGTATAGCTGTTCCAGCGTTCGAACTATAATGTATCAGAATTGCTAAGTGACGCCGTATTTACATGTCTGTCACTGTGCATGAGAATCCGTATAGGTTTTCAAATGTTCGAACCCTAATGCATGAGAAATGGTAAGTAAAGGCCGTATTTAAATATCTGCCACTATGCAGGAGAATCCGTATAGGTGTTCGAGCGTTCGAACTGTAATGTTTGAGAAATGGTAAGTAAACGCCGTATTTAGATATTTGCCGCCGCATAAATGAATCGTATAGGTGTTGAGTGTTGAACCCTAATCGTGAAATGGTAAGTAAATGCCAGTATTTACATACGCCATCGCGGGAGAATCCGTATAGGTGTTGGTGTTCGAGTGTTGAACCCTAATGCGTGAGAAATGGTAAGTAAACAACGTATTTACATATACCGCCACGGGAGAATCCGTATAGGTTTGTTAGTGTTGAACCGTAATGCATGAGAAATGGTAAGTAATTGCAGTATTTACATATCCGCCACTGTGCATTAGAATCCGTATAGGTTTTCGAGTGTCGAACCCTAAGGCATGAGAAATTATAAGTAAAAGCATTATTTACATATCTGCCACTGTGCAAGAGAATCCGTATAGGTGTTCGAGTGTTCGAAACGTATTGCATAAGAAATGGTAAGTAAACGCAGTATTTACATATCTGCCACTGTGCAGGAGAATCCGTATAGGTCTTCGAGTGTTCGAACCCTAATGCATGAGAAATGGTAAGTAAACGCCATATTTAAATATCTGCCACTGTGTAGAAGAATCCGTATAGGTGTTCGAGTGTTCGAACCGTAATGCGCCAGAAATGGTAAGTGAACGACGTATTTACATATCTGCCACTGTGCAGGAGAATCCGTATAGGTGTTTGAGTGTTCGAAACGTAATGCATGAGAAATGGTAAGTAAATGTTGATTTACATATACTTGCCATCGCAGAGAATCTGTATAGGTGTTCGAGTGTTCGAACCCTAATGCATGAGAAATGGTAAGTAAACGCCGTATTTACATATCTGCCACTGTGCAGGAGAATCCGTATAGGTGTTCGAACCGTAATGCATGAGAAATGGTAAGTAAACGCCGTATTTACATATCTGCCACTGTGCAGGAGAATCCGTATAGGTGTTCGCGTGTTCGAACCGTAATGCGTGAGAAATGGTAAGTAAACACCGTATTTACATATCTGCCACTGTGCAGGAGAATCCGTACAGGTCTTCGAGTGTTCGAGCCGAAATGCGTGTGAAATGGTAAGCAAATGCCGTTTTTACATATTTTCCATTGTGCAGGAGAATCCGTATAGGTGTTCGAACCCCAATGCGTAAGAAATGGTAAGGAAACGTTGTATTTACATATATGCCACTGTGCAGGAGAATCCGTATAGGTGTTCGACTGTTCGGACCCTAATGCGTCAGAAATGGTAAGTGAACGCCGTATCTACTTATCTGCCATCGCGGAGAATCCATGTATAGGTGTTGAGTGTTGAACCCTAATGCATGAGAAATGGTAAGTAACGCCGTATTTACATATTTGCCACTGTGCAGGAGAATTCATATAGGTGTTCGAGTGTTCGAACCGTAATGCAGGAGAAATGGTAAGTAACCGACGTATTTACATATCTGCCACAGTGGAGGAGAATCCGTATAGGTGTTCCAGTGTTCGAACTGTAATGTATCGGAATTGCTAAGTGACGCAGTATTTACATATCTGTCACTGTGCAGGAGAATCCGTATAGGTGTTCGAGTGTTCGAACCCTAATGCGTGAGAAATGGTAAGTAAAGGCCGTATTTACATATCTGCCACTGTGCAGGAGAATCCGTATAGGTGTTCGAGTGTTCGAACCCTAATGCGTGAGAAATGGTAAGTAAACGCCGTATTTACATATCTGCCACTGTGCAGGAGAATCCGTATAGGTGTTCGAGTGTTCGAACCCTAATGTGTGAGAAATGGTAAGTAAACGCCGTATTTACATATCTGCCACTGTGCAGGAGAATCCGTATAGGTGTTCGAGTGTTCGAACCCTAATGCGTGAGAAATGGTAAGTAAACGCCGTATTTACATATCTGCCACTGTGCAGGAGAATCCATATAGGTGTTCGAATCCTAATGCGTGAGAAATGGTAAGTAAATGACGTATTTACAAATAAGCCACTTGGCAGAGAATCTATGTAGGTGTTGAGTGTTGAACCCTAATGCATGAGAAATGGTAAGTAATTGCGTATTTACATATCTCGCCATCGCAGGAGAATCCGTCTAGGTGTTCGAGTGTTCGAACGGTAATGCATGAGAAATGGTTAGTAAAAGTTGTATTTACATATCTGCCGTTGTGCAAGAGAATCCGTATAGGTGTTCGAGTGTTCGAACCCTAATGCTCTAGAAATGGTAAGTAAATGTCGTATTTACATATCTGCCACTGTGCAGGAGAATCCGTATAGGTGTTCGAGTGTTCGAACCGTAATGCGTGAGAAATGATAAGTAAACGCCGTATTTACATATACTTGCCATGCGTAGAAGAATCCGTATAGGTGTTGAGTGTTGAACCCTAATGCGTGTAAATGGTAAGTAAATGTTGTATTTACATATATGCCACTTTGCTGGAGAATCCGTATAGGTGTTCGAGTGTTCGAACCCTAATGCATGAGAAATGGTAAGGAAACGTTGTATTTACATATCTGCCACTGTGCAGGAGAATCCGTATAGGTGTTCGAGTGTTCGAACCCTAATGCATGAGAAATGGTAAGTAAATGCCGTATTTACATATCTGCCACTGTGCAGGAGAATCCGTATAGGTGTTCGAACCCTAATGCATGAGAAATGGTAAGTAAATGCCGTATTTACATATCTGCCACTGTGCAGGAGAATCCGTATAGGTGTTCGAGTGTTCGAACCCTAATGCGTGAGAAATGGTAAGTAAACGACGTATTTACATATCTGCCACTGTGCAGGAGAATCCGTATAGGTGTTCGAGTGTTCGAACCCTAATGCGTGAGAAATGGTAAGGAAACGTTTTATTTGCATATCTGCCATCGTCTTGGGAGAATCCGTATAGGTGTTCGAGTGTTCGAACCCTAATGCGTGAGAAATGGTAAGGAAGCGTGGTATTTACATATCTGCCACTGTGCAGGAGAATCCGTATTGGTGTTCGATTGTTCGAACCCTAACGCGTGAGAAATGGAAAGGAAACGTTGTATTTACATATCTGCCATCGCGCAGAGAATCCGTATAGGTGTTCAAGTGTTCGAACCCTAATGCATGAGAAATGGTAAGTAACGCCGTATTTACATCTTTGCCACTGTGCAGGAGAACTCATATCGGTGTTCGAGTGTTCGAACCCTAATGCAGGAGAAATAGTAAGTAATCGACATATTTACATATCTGCCACAGTGCAGGAGAATCCGTATAGGTGTTCCAGTGTTCGAACTGTAATGTATCGGAAATGCTAAGTGACGCCGTATTTACATATCTGCCACTGTGCAGGAGAATCCGTATAGGTGTTCGAGTGTTCGAACCCTAATGCGTGAGAAATGGTAAGTAAAGGCCGTATTTACATATATGCCACTATGCAGGAGAATCCGTATAGGTGTTCGAGTGTTCGAACCCTAATGCGTGAGAAATGGTAAGTAAACGCCGTATTTACATATCTGCCACTGTGCAGGAGAATCCGTATAGGTGTTCGAGTGTTCGAACCCTAATGCTTGAGAAATGGTAAGTAAACGCCGTATTTACATATCTGCCACTGTGCTGGATAATCCGTATAGGTGTTCGAGGGTTCAAACCCCAATGCGTTAGAAATGGTAAGTAAATGTCGTATTTACATATCTGCCACTGTGCAGGAGAATCCGTATAGGTGTTCGAGTGTTCGAACCCTAGTGCGTGAGAAATCGTAAGTAAATGTCGTATTTACATATCTGCCACTGTGCAGGAGAATCCGTATAGGTGTTCGAGTGTTCGAACCCTAATGCGTGAGAAATGGTAAGTAAATGTCGTATTTACATATCTGCCATTGTGCAGGAGAATCCGTATAGGTGTTCGAGTGTTCGAACCCTAATGCATTTGAAATGGTAAGTAAACGCCGTATTTATATATCAGCCACTGTGCAAGAGAATCCGTATAGGTGTTCGAGTGTTCGAACCCAAATTCGTGGGAAATGGTAAGTAAACGCTGTATTTACATATCTGCCACTATGCAGGAGAATCCGTATAGGTGTTCGAGTGTTCGAACCCTAATGCGTGAGAAATGGTAAGTAAACGCCGTATTTACATATCTGCCACTGTGCAGGAGAATCCGTATAGGTGTTCGAACCAAAATTTGTGACAATTGGTAAGTAAACGCCGTATTTACATATCTACCACTGTGCAGGAGAATCCGTATAGGTGTTCGAGTGTTCGAACCGTAATGCATGAGAAATGGTAAGTAAACGCCGTATTTACATATCTGCCACTGTGCAGGAGAATCCGTATAGGTGTTCGAGTGTTCGAACCCTAATGTATGAGAAATGGTAAGTAATTGACGTATTTACATATCTGCCACAGTGCAGGAGAATCTGTATACGTGTTCGAGTGTTCGAACCGTAATGTATGACAAATGATAAGTAAACACCGTATTTAGATATCTGTCACCGTGCAAAAGAATCTGTATAGGTGTTCGAGTGTTCGAGCCGTAATGTGTCCGAAATGGTAAATAAACGCCGTATTTACATATCTGCCACTATGCAGGAGAATCCGTATAGGTGTTCGAGTGTTCGAACCATAATGCAGGAGAAATGGTACGTAAATGACGTATTTACATATCTGCCACACTGCAGGAGAATCCGTATAGGTGTTCGAGTGTTCAATCCGTAATGTATGAGAAATGCTAAGTAATTGCAGTATTTACATATCCTCCACTATGCATGAGAATCCGTATGGGTTTTCGAGTGTTCGAACCCTAATGCATGAGAAATGTTAGTAGAGGCCGTATTTACATAGCTGCCACTGTGCAGGAGAATCCGTATAGGTGTTCGAGTGTTCGAACCCTAATGCGTGAGAAATGGTAAGTAAATGTCGTATTTACATATCTGCCACTGCGCAACAGAATCCGTATAGGTGTTCGAGTGTTCGAACCCTAATGCGTGAGAAATGGTAAGTAATTGTCGTACTTACATATCTGCCACTGTGCAGGAGAATCGGTATAGGTGTTCGAGTCTTCGAACCCTAATGCGTGAGAAATGGTAAGTAAATGTCGTATTTACATATCTGCCACT
Organism: Camellia lanceoleosa; assembly: GCA_025200525.1. Taxonomy (NCBI): domain Eukaryota; kingdom Viridiplantae; phylum Streptophyta; class Magnoliopsida; order Ericales; family Theaceae; genus Camellia; species Camellia lanceoleosa. Next base: position 96,026,470 of record CM045768.1, read on the forward strand.
GTGCAGGAGAATCCGCATAGGTGTTCGAACCCTAACGCGTGAGAAATGGTAAGTGAATGTCATAATTACATATCTGCCACCGTGCAGGAGAATCCGTATAGGTGTTCGAGTGTTCGAACCGTAATACGTGAGAATTTACGTATCTGGCACTGTGTAGGAGAATCCGTATAGGTGTTCGAGTGTTCGAACCCTAATGCGTGAGAAATGGTAAGGAAACGTTGTATTTACATATCTGCCACTGTGCTGGAGAATCCGTATAGGTGTTCGAGTGTTCGAACCCTAATTCATGAGAAATGGTAAGTAAACGCCGAATTTACACATATGCCACTGTGTAGGAGAATACGTATAGGTGTTCGAGTGTTCGAACCCCAATGCGTGAGAAATGGTAAGGAAATGTTGTATTTATATATCTGCCACGGTGCAGGATAATCCGTATAGGTGTTCGAGTGTTCGAACCCTAATGCGTGAGAAATGGTAAGTAACGCCGAATTTACATATACGCCTTCGCAGAGAATCCGTATAGGTGTTCGAGTGTTCGAACCCTAATGCGAGAAATGGTAAGTAAACGACGTATTTACGGAGAATCCGTATAGGTGTTTAGTGTTGAACCTAATGTATGAGAAATGGTAAAGTATTTACATATCTGCCATGTGCATGAGAATCCGTATAGGTGTTAGTGTTGAACCCTAATGCGTGAGAAATGGTAAGTAAATGCCGTATTTACATATCGCCACTTTGTCTTGAGGAGAATCCGTATAGGTGTTGAGTGTTGAACCCTAATGCGTGAGAAATGGTAGGTAAATGTCGTATTTACATATACGCCACTTTGCGGGAGAATCCGTATAGGTGTTGAGTGTTGAACCCTAATGTGAGAAATGGTAAGTAAATGTTGTATTTACATATACGCCTTTGTGCTTGGAGAATCCGTATAGGTGTTGAGTGTTGAACCTTAATGCGTGAGAAATGGTAAGCAAACGTCGTATTTACATATCTGCCACTCTGCAGGAAAATTCGTATAGATGTTCGAGTGTTCGAACCCTAATGCGTGAGAAATGGTAAGTAAAGGTCGAATTAACATATCTGCCACTGTATAGCAGAATCCGTGTAGGTGTTTGAGTGTTCGAATCGTAATGCGTGAGAAATGGGAAGTAAATGTTGTATTGACATATCTACAACCTGCAGGAGAATCCGTATACGTGTTCGAGTTATCGAACCCTAATGCGTGGGAAATGGTAAGGAAACGTTTTATTTACATATCTGCCACTGTGTAGGAGAATCCGTATAGGTGTTCGAACCCTAATGCGTGAGAAATGGTAAGTAAATGTCGTATTTACATATACGCCATTGCGGGAGAATCCGTATAGGTGTTGAGTGTTGAACCCTAATGCGTGAGAAATGGTAAGTAAATGCCGTATTTACATATCTTGCAATGCGGAGAATCCGTATAGGTGTTCTAGTGTTGAACCCTAATCGTGAGAAATGGTAAGTAAATGTTGTATTTACATATACTTGCCTTTGTCGAGAGAATCCGTATAGGTGTTGAGTGTTCGAACCCTAATGCGTGAGAAATGGTAAGTAAATGCCGTATTTACATATCTGCTACTTGGAGAATAATTGTATAGGTGTTGAGTGTTGAACCCTAATGCGTGAAATGGTAAGTAAATGTTGTATTTACATATACGCCACTATGCAGAGAATCCGTATAGGTGTTCAGTGTTGAACCCTAATGCGAGAAATGGTAAGTAAATGTTGTATTTACATATCTACCTTGCGGGAGAATCCGTATAGGTGTTCGAGTGTTCGAACCCTAATGCGTGAGAAATGGTAAGTAAATGTCGTATTTACATATCTGCCACTGCGCAACAGAATCCGTATAGGTGTTCGAGTGTTCGAACCCTAATGCGTGAGAAATGGTAAGTAAATGTTGTATTTACATATCTGCCACTGTGCAGGAGAATCCGTATAGGTGTTCGAGTGTTCGAACCCTCATGCGTGAGAAATGGTAAGTAAACGTCGTACTTAAATATCTGCCACTGTCCAGGGGAATCCGTATAGGTGTTCGAACCCCAATGCGTGAGAAATGGTAAGTAAACGCCGTATTTACGTATCTGCCACTGTGTAGGAGAATCCGTATAGGTGTTCGAGTGTTCGAACCCTAATGCGTGAGAAATGGTAAGTAAATGCCGTATTTACATATCTGCCACTGTGCAGGAGAATCCGTATAGGTGTTCGAGTCTTCGAAGCGTAATGCGAGAGAAATGGTATGTAAAAGTTGTATTTACATATCTGCCATTGTCCAGTAGAATCCGTATAGGTGTTCGAGTGTTCGAACCCTAAAGCGTGAGAAATGGTAAGTAAATGTCGTATTTACATATCTGCCGTTGTGCAGGAGAATCCGTATAGGTGTTCGAGTGTTCGAACCTTCATGCGTGAGAAATGGTAAGTAAATGTTGTATTTACATATATGCCACTGTACAGGAGAATCCGTATAGGTGTTCGAGTGTTCGAACCCTAATGCGTGAGAAATGGTAAGTAAATGTCGTATTTACATATCTGCCGTTGTGCAGGAGAATCCGTATAGGTGTTCGAACCTTAATGCGTGAGAAATGGTAAGTAAATGTTGTATTTACATATCTGCCACTGTACAGGAGAATCCGTACAGGTATTCGAGTGTTCGAACCCTAATGCGTGAGAAATGGTAAGGAAACGTTGTACTTACATATACTTCCTTCTTGCGGGAGAATCCGTATAGGTGTTGAGTGTTGAACCCTAATGTGAGCAATGGAAAGTAATTGACGTATTTACATATCTGACACTGTGCAGCAGAATCCGTATATGTGTTCGAGTCTTTGAAGCTTAATGCGTGAAAAATGGTAAGTAAACGCCGTATATAAATATCTGCCGTTGTGCAAGAGAATCCGTATAGGTGTTCGAGTGTTCGAACCCTAATGCGTTAGAAATGGTAAGTAAATGTCGTATTTACATATCTGCCACCGCGCAACAGAATCCGTATAGGTGTTCGAGTGTTCGAACCCTAATGCGTGAGAAATGGTAAGTAAATGTTGTATTTACATATCTGTCATTTTGCAGGAGAATCCGTGTAGGTGTTGAGTGTTGAACCCTAATGCGTGAAATGGTAAGTAAATGTCGTATTTACATATACGCCTTGCGCGGAGAATCCGTATAGGTGTTCGAGTGTTCGAACCCTAATGCGTGAGAAATGGTAAGGAAACGTTGTATTTACATATCTGCCACTGTCCAGGAGAATCCGTATAGGTGTTCGAGTGTTCGAACCCTAATGCGTGAGAAATGGTAAGTGAATGTCGTATTTACATATCTGCCGTTTTGCAGGAGAATCCGTATAGGTGTTCGAGTGTTCGAACCTTCATGCGTGAGAAATGGTAAGTAAATGTTGTATTTGCATATCTGCAACGCATGCGGGAATCCAATATAGGTGTTGAGTGTTCGAACCTTATTGCGTGAGAAATGGTAAGTAAATGTTGTATTTAGATATATGCCACTGTGCAGGAGAATCCGTATACGTGTTCGAGTGTTCGAACCCTAATGCGTGGGAAATGGTAAGGAAACGTTGTATTTACATATCTGTCACAGTGTAGGAGAATCCGTATAGGTGTTCGAACCCTAATGCGTGAGAAATGGTAAGTAAATGTCGTATTTACATATCTGGCACTGTGCAGGAGAATCCATACAGGTGTTCAAATGCTCGAACCCTAATGCGTGAGAAAGGGTAAGGAAACGCCGTATTTACATATCTGCCACTGTGCAGGAGAATCTGTATAGGTGTTCGAGTGTTCGAACCCTAATTCGTGAGAAATGGTAAGTAAACGCCGAATTTACATATTACGCCTTCGCGAGGAGAATCCAGTATAGGTGTTGAGTGTTGAACCCTAATGCGTGAGAAATGGTAAGTAAATGCCGTATTTACATATACGCCTTTGGGAGAATCCGTATAGGTGTTAGTGTTGAACCCTGATGCGTGAGAAATGGTAAGTAAATGTCGTATTTGCATAGCGGCCACTATGCTGGAGAATCCGTATAGGTGTTCGAGTCTTCGAACCCTAATGCGTGAGAAATGGTAAATAAATGTCGTATTTACATATCTGCCCACCGCGGGAGAATCCGTATAGGTGTTGAGTGTTGAACCCTAATGCGTGAGAAATGGTAAGTAAATGTCGTATTTACATATCTGCCACTGCGCAACAGAATCCGTATAGGTGTTCGAGTGTTCGAACCCTAATGCGTGAGAAATGGTAAGTAAATGTCGTATTTACATATCTGCCACTGCGCAACAGAATCCGTATAGGTTTTCTAGTGTTCGAGCCCTAATGCGTTAGAAATGGCAAGTAAATGTCGTATTTACATATCTGCCGTTGTGCAGGAGAATCCGTATAGGTGTTCGAGTGTTCGAACCTTAATGCGTGAGAAATGGTAAGTAAATGTTGTATTTACATATCTGCCACTGTACAGGAGAATCCGTATAGGTGTTCGAGTCTTCGAACCCTAATGCGTGAGAAATGGTAAATAAATGTCGTATTTACATATCTGCCACTGCGCAACAGAATCCGTATAGGTGTTCGAGTGTTCGAACCCTAATGCGTGAGAAATGGTAAGTAAATGTCGTATTTACATATCTGCCACTGTGCAGGAGAATCCGCATAGGTGTTCGAGTGTTCGAACCCTAATGCGTGAGAAATGGTAAGTAAATGTCGTATTTACATATCTGCCGTTGTGCAGGAGAATCCGTATAGGTGTTCGAGTGTTCGAACCTTCATGCGTGAGAAATGGTAAGTAAATGTTGTATTTACATATCTGCCACTGTACAGGAGAATCCGTATAGGTGTTCGAGTGTTCGAACCCTAATGCGTGAGAAATGGTAAGTAAATGTCGTATTTACATATCTGCCACTGTGCAGGAGAATCCGCATAGGTGTTCGAGTGTTCGAACCCTAATGCGTGAGAAATGGTAAGTAAATGTCGTATTTACATATCTGCCACTGTGCAGTAGAATCCGTATAGGTGTTCGAGTGTTGAACCCTAATCGTGAAATGGTAAGTAAATGTTGTATTTACATATACTTGCCTTTGGGAGAATCCGTATAGGTGTTCGAACCCTAATGCGTGAGAAATGGTAAGGAAACGTTGTATTTACATATCTGCCACAGTGCAGGAGAATCCGTATAGGTGTTCGAGTGTTCGAACCCTAATGCGTGAGAAATGGTAAGTAAATGTTGTATTTACATATATGCCAGTATGCAGGAGAATCCGTATAGGTGTTCGAGTGTTCGAACCCTGAAATGGTGAAATGGTAAATGTTGTATTTACATATCTGCCTTGCGGGAGAATCCGTATAGGTGTTGAGTGTTGAACCCTAATCGTGAGAAATGGTAAGTAAATGTTGTATTTACATATACGCCTTGTGCGGAGAATCCGTATAGGTGTTGAGTGTTGAACCCTAATCGGAGAAATGGTAAGTAAATGTTGTATTTACATATCTTGCCTTGCGCGGAGAATCCGTATAGGTGTTGAGTGTTTGAACCCTAATCGTGAGAAATGGTAAGTAAATGTTGTATTTACATATCGCCACTATGCGGAGAATCCGTATAGGTGTTGAGTGTTGAACCCTAATCGTGAGAAATGGTAAATGCGTTGTATTTACATATCTGCCACTCTCCAAGAGAATCCGTATAGGTGTTGAGTGTTGAACCCTAATCGTGAAATGGTAAGTAAATGTTGTATTTACATATACGCTTGAGAGAATCCGTATAGGTGTTGAGTGTTGAACCCTAATCGTGAAATGGTAAGTAAGCGTTGTATTTACATATACTGCCTTTGTGCTGGGAGAATCCGTATAGGTGTTAGGTGTTGAACCCTAATCGTGAGAAATGGTAAGTAAATGCGTTGTATTTACATATACGCCACTGTCTTTGGAGAATCCGTATAGGTGTTGAGTGTTGAACCCTAATCGTGAGAAATGGTAAGTAAATGTTGTATTTACATATACGCCCTTGTGCGGGAGAATCCGTATAGGTGTTGAGTGTTGAACCCTAATCGTGAGAAATGGTAAATGCGTTGTATTTACATATACGCCACTTGTCAGGAGAATCCGTATAGGTGTTGAGTGTTGAACCCTAATCGTGAGAAATGGTAAGTAAATGTTGTATTTACATATACGCCCTTTGTGCGGGAGAATCCGTATAGGTGTTGAGTGTTCGACCCTAATGCGTGAAATGGTAAGTAAATGTTGTATTTACATATACGCCTTTGTGCGGGAGAATCCGTATAGGTGTTGAGTGTTGAACCCTAATCGTGAGAAATGGTAAATGCATGTATTTACATATCGCCACTTTGCGGGAGAATCCGTATAGGTGTTGAGTGTTGAACCCTAATCGTGAAATGGTAAGTAAATGTTGTATTTACATATCTGCCTTTGTCGGGAGAATCCGTATAGGTGTTGAGTGTTGAACCCTAATGCGTGAAATGGTAAGTAAATGTTGTATTTACATATACGCCTTTGTCTTGGAGAATCCGTATAGGTGTTGAGTGTTGAACCTAATCGTGAGAAATGGTAAATGCGTTGTATTTACATATCTACCTTTGTGCGGGAGAATCCGTATAGGTGTTGAGTGTTGAACCCTAATCGTGAGAAATGGTAAGTAAATGTTGTATTTACATATACGCCTTGTCGCGGAGAATCCGTATAGGTGTTGAGTGTTTGAACCCTAATCGTGAGAAATGGTAAGTAAATGTTGTATTTACATATACGCCTTTGTCGGGAGAATCCGTATAGGTGTTGAGTGTTGAACCCTAATCGTGAGAAATGGTAAGTAAATGTTGTATTTACATATACTGCCCTGTGCGAGGAGAATCCGTATAGGTGTTGAGTGTTGAACCCTGAAATGGTAAGTAAAGTATTTACATATAATCCGTATAGGTGTTCGAACCCTAATCGTGAAATGGTAAAGTAAGGCGTTGTATTTACATATCTGCCTTTGTGCGGGAGAATCCAAGTATAGGTGTTGAGTGTTGAACCCTAATCGTGAGAAATGGTAAATAAATGTTGTATTTACATATCTGCCTTTGTCTGCGGAGAATCCGTATAGGTGTTGAGTGTTGAACCCTAATCGTGAAATGGTAAGTAAGCGTTGTATTTACATATACTGCCTTTGTGCGGGAGAATCCGTATAGGTGTTGAGTGTTGAACCCTAATCGTGAGAAATGGTAAGTAAAGCGTTGTATTTACATATCTACCTTTGTGCGGGAGAATCCAGTATAGGTGTTGAGTGTTCGAACCCTAATCGTGAGAAATGGTAAGTAAATGTTGTATTTACATATACGCCCTTTGTGCGGAGAATCCGTATAGGTGTTGAGTGTTGAACCCTAATGCGTGAAATGGTAAGTAAATGTTGTATTTACATATACGCCTTGCTTGCGGGAGAATCCGTATAGGTGTTCGAACCCTAATCGTGAAATGGTAAGTAAACGTTGTATTTACATATCTGCCCTTGTCTGGGAGAATCCGTATAGGTGTTGAGTGTTGAACCCTAATGCGTGAGAAATGGTAAGTAAATGTTGTATTTACATATACTGCCTTTGTGCGGGAGAATCCGTATAGGTGTTGAGTGTTGAACCCTAATCGTGAGAAATGGTAAGTAAATGTTGTATTTACATATACTTGTCTTGGGGAGAATCCGTATAGGTGTTGAGTGTTCGAACCCTAATCGTGAAAATGGTAAATGCGTTGTATTTACATATACGCCTTTGTCTGGGAGAATCCGTATAGGTGTTGAGTGTTGAACCCTAATCGTGAGAAATGGTAAGTAAGCGTTGTATTTACATATACTTGCTTGTGCGGGAGAATCCGTATAGGTGTTGAGTGTTGAACCCTAATCGTGAGAATTGGTAAGCTAATGTTGTATTTACATATCTGCCACTGTGCGGGAGAATCCGTATAGGTGTTGAGTGTTGAACCCTAATCGTGAAATGGTAAGTAAATGTTGTATTTACATATACGCCCTTTGTGCGGGAGAATCCGTATAGGTGTTGAGTGTTGAACCCTAATCGTGAGAAATGGTAAGTAAGCGTTGTATTTACATATACGCCCTTGCGGGAGAATCCGTATAGGTGTTGAGTGTTCGACCCTAATGTGAGAAATGGTAAGTAAGCCGTATTTACATATCTACCTGTGCTTGGAGAATCCGTATAGGGTGTTAGTGTTGAACCCTAATGTGAGAAATGGTAAGAAAACGTTGTATTTCCATATCTGCCACTGTGTAGGAGAATCCGTATAGGTGTTCGAACCCTAATGCGTGAGAAATGGTAAGTAAATGTCGTATTTACATATACGCCTTTGTCTGGGAGAATCCGTATAGGTGTTGAGTGTTGAACCCTAATGCGTGAGAAATGGTAAGTAAATGCGTTGTATTTACATATCTGCCCTTGTGCGGGAGAATCAAGTATAGGTGTTGAGTGTTGAACCCTAATCGTGAGAAATGGTAAGTAAATGCGTGTATTTACATATCTGCCTCTTGCGGGAGAATCCGTATAGGTGTTGAGTGTTGAACCCTAATCGTGAGAAATGGTAAGTAAGCGTTGTATTTACATATCTGCCCTTTGTGCGGAGAATCCGTATAGGTGTTGAGTGTTGAACCCTAATCGTGTGAAATGGTAAGTAAGCGTTGTATTTACATATACTGCTTTGTGCGGGAGAATCCGTATAGGTGTTGAGTGTTGAACCCTAATCGTGAGAAATGGTAAGTAAATGTTGTATTTACATATCGCCACTTGTGAGGAGAATCCGTATAGGTGTTGAGTGTTGAACCCTAATGCGTGAAATGGTAAGTAAATGTTGTATTTACATATACGCCTTGTCTTGCGGGAGAATCCGTATAGGTGTTGAGTGTTGAACCCTAATCGTGAGAAATGGTAAGTAAGCAGCGTATTTACATATACGCCTTGCGGGAGAATCCGTATAGGTGTTCGAGTGTTCGAACCCTAATGCGTGAGAAATGGTAAGGAAACATTGTATTCACATATCTGCCACTGTGCAGGAGAATCTGTATAGGTGTTCGAGAGTTCGAACCCTAATGCGTGAGAAATGGTATTTAAATGCTGTATTTACGTATCTGCCACTGTGTAGGAGAATCAGTATTGGTGTTCGAACGCTAAAGCGTGAGAAATGGTAAGGAAACGTTGTATTTACATATCTGCCACTGTGTAGGAGAATCCGTATAGGTGTCCGAGTGTTCGAACCCTAATGCGTGAGAAATGGTAAGGAAACGTTGTATCTACATATCTGCCACTGTGCAGGAGAATCCGTATAGGTGTTCGAGTGTTCGAACCCTAATGCGTGAGAAATGGTACGTAAATGCCGTATTTACATATTTGCCACTGTGCAGGAGAATCTGTATAGGTGTTCGAGTGTTCGAACCCTAATGCGTGAGAAATGGTAAGTAAATGTTGTATTTACATATCTGCCTTTGTGCGGGAGAATCCGTATAGGTGTTGAGTGTTGAACCCTAATCGTGAAATGGTAAGTAAATGCGTTGTATTTACATATACGCCTTGTCTGCAGGAGAATCCGTATAGGTGTTCGAGTGTTCGAACCCTAACACGTGAGAAATGGTAAGTAAATGCCGTATTTACATATCTGCAACTGTGTAGGAGAATCCGTATAGGTGTTCTAGTGTTCGAACCCTAACACGTGATAAATGGTAAGTAAATGTCGTATTTACATATCTGCCTCTGTGCAGGAGAATCCGTATAGGTGTTCGAGTGTTCGAACCCTAATGCATGAGAAATGGTAAGGAAACATTGTATTTACATATACGCCTTTGTCTTTGGAGAATCCGTATAGGTGTTGAGTGTTGAACCCTAATCGTGAGAAATGATAAGTAATGTTGTATTTACATATCTGCCTTTGTGCGGGAGAATCCGTATAGGTGTTTGAGTGTTGACGAACCTAATGCGTGAGAAATGGTAAATGCGTTGTATTTACATATACGCCACTGTGCGGGGTAATCCGTATCGGTGTTTGAGTGTTTGAACCCTAATCGTGAAATGGTAAGTAAGCGTTGTATTTACATATACGCCTTTGTCTTGGAGAATCGTTATAGGTGTTCGAACCCTAATCGTGAGAAATGGTAAGCGTTGTATTTACATATCTGCCTTGTGTAGGAGAATCCGTATAGGTGTTGAGTGTTGAACCCTAATCGTGAGAAATGGTAAGTAAGCGTTGTATTTACATATCTGCCCTTTGTGAGGAGAATCCGTATAGGTGTTGAGTGTTGAACCCTAATCGTGAAATGGTAAGTAAATGCGTTGTATTTACATATACGCCCTTGTGTAGGAGAATCCGTATAGGTGTTTGAGTGTTGAACCCTAATCGTGAGAAATGGTAAGTAAGCGTTGTATTTACATATACGCCTTTGTCTTGAGAATCCGTATAGGTGTTGAGTGTTGAACCCTAATCGTGAGAAATGGTAAATGTTGTATTTACATATCTGCCTTTGTGCGGGAGAATCCGTATAGGTGTTGAGTGTTGAACCCTAATCGTGAGAAATGGTAAGTAAAGCGTTGTATTTACATATACGCCCTTTGTCTTGGAGAATCCGTAGGTGTTGAGGTGTTCGAACCCTAATCGTGAGAAATGGTAAGTAAGCGTTGTATTTACATATCTGCCTTGCGGGAGAATCCGTATAGGTGTTGAGTGTTGAACCCTAATCGTTGAGAAATGGTAAGTAAGCGTTGTATTTACATATCTACGCCTATGCGGGAGAATCCGTATAGGTGTTTAGTGTTGAACCCTAATCGTGAGAAATGGTAAGTAAGCGTTGTATTTACATATCTACCCTTTGTCGGGAGAATCCGTATAGGTGTTGAGTGTTGAACCCTAATCGTGAGAAATGGTAAGTAAATTGTATTTACATATACGCCCTTGTCTTGCGGGAGAATCCGTATAGGTGTTGAACCCTAATCGTGAGAAATGGTAAGTAAGCGTTGTATTTACATATACGCCTTTGTGCGGGAGAATCCGTATAGGTGTTGAGTGTTGAACCCTAATCGTGAGAAATGGTAAGTAAGCGTTGTATTTACATATCTGCCTTTGCGGGAGAATCCGTATAGGTGTTGAGTGTTGAACCCTAATCGTGAGAAATGGTAAGTAAATGTTGTATTTACATATACGCCTTGTGCGGGAGAATCCGTATAGGTGTTGAGTGTTGAACCCTAATCGTGAGAAATGGTAAGTAAGCGTTGTATTTACATATCTGCTTTGCGGGAGAATCCGTATAGGTGTTGAGTGTTGAACCCTAATCGTGAGAAATGGTAAGTAAATGTTGTATTTACATATCTACCTTGCGGGAGAATCCGTATAGGTGTTTAGTGTTCGAACCCTAATGCGTGAGAAATGGTAAGGACACGTTGTATTTACATATCTGCCGTTGTGCAGGAGAATCCGTATAGGTGTTCGAGTGTTCGAACCTTAATGCGTGAGAAATGGTAAGTAAATGTTGTATTTACATATCTGCCACTGTACAGGAGAATCCGTACAGGTGTTCGAGTGTTCGAACCCTAATGCGTGAGAAATGGTAAGTAAATGTCGTATTTACATATACGCCCTTTGTCTTGCGGAGAATCCGTATAGGTGTTGAGTGTTGAACCCTAATGCGTGAGAAATGGTCAGTAAATGTTGTATTTACATATCTGCCTTTGTGAGGAGAATCCATTATAGGTGTTGAGTGTTGAACCCTAATCGTGAGAAATGGTAAGTAAGCTTGTATTTACATATACGCCTTGTGCGGGAGAATCCGTATAGGTGTTGAGTGTTGAACCCTAATCGTGAGAAATGGTAAATAAGCGTTGTATTTACATATCTGCTTTGTGCGGGAGAATCCGTATAGGTGTTGAGTGTTTGAACCCTAATCGTGAGAAATGGTAAGTAAATGTCGTGTATTTACATATACGCCCTTTGTGAGGAGAATCCGTATAGGTGTTGAGTGTTGAACCCTAATGTGTGAAATGGTAAAATGCGTTGTATTTACATATCTGCCTTGTCTTGGAGAATCCGTATAGGTGTTGAGTGTTGAACCCTAATCGTGAGAAATGGTAAATGCGTTGTATTTACATATCTGCCCTTGTCAGGAGAATCCGTATAGGTGTTGAGTGTTGAACCCTAATCGTGAGAAATGGTAAGTAAATGTTGTATTTACATATACGCCCTATGCTTGGAGAATCCGTATAGGTGTTGAGTGTTGAACCCTAATGCGTGAAATGGTAAGTAAGCGTTGTATTTACATATACGCCTTGTGCGGGAGAATCCGTATAGGTGTTGAGTGTTGAACCCTAATCGTGAGAAATGGTAAATAAGCGTTGTATTTACATATACGCCCTTGTCTTGAGAATCCGTATAGGTGTTTGAGTGTTGAACCCTAATCGTGAGAAATGGTAAGTAAGCGCGTATTTACATATACGCCCTTTGTCTGGGAGAATCAAGTATAGGTGTTGAGTGTTGAACCCTAATCGTGAGAAATGGTAAGTAAGCGTTGTATTTACATATACGCCTTTGTCTTGGAGAATCCGTATAGGTGTTGAGTGTTGAACCCTAATCGTGAGAAATGGTAAGTAAGCGTTGTATTTACATATCTGCCCTTGTGCGGGAGAATCAAGTATAGGTGTTCGGTGTTGAACCCTAATGCGTGAGAAATGGTAAGTAAGCGCCGTATTTACATATACGCCCTTGTCTTTGGAGAATCCGTATAGGTGTTGAGTGTTGAACCCTAATCGTGAGAAATGGTAAATGCGTTGTATTTACATATACGCCCTTGTCAGGAGAATCCGTATAGGTGTTGAGTGTTGAACCCTAATCGTGAAATGGTAAGTAAGCGTTGTATTTACATATACGCCCTTGTCTTGGAGAATCCGTATAGGTGTTGAGTGTTGAACCCTAATCGTGAGAAATGGTAAGTAAATGTTGTATTTACATATACGCCCTTGTGCGGGAGAATCCGTATAGGTGTTGAGTGTTGAACCCTAATCGTGAGAAATGGTAAATAAGCGTTGTATTTACATATCTGCCTTGTGCGGGAGAATCCGTATAGGTGTTGAGTGTTGAACCCTAATCGTGAGAAATGGTAAGTAAGCGTTGTATTTACATATACGCCTTTGTGCGGGAGAATCCGTATAGGTGTTGAGTGTTGAACCCTAATCGTGAGAAATGGTAAGTAAATGCGTTGTATTTACATATCTGCCTTGTGCGGGAGAATCCGTATAGGTGTTGAGTGTTGAACCCTAATCGTGAGAAATGGTAAGTAAATGCCGTATTTACATATCTGCCGCCGTGCTGGAAAATCCGTATAGGTGTTTGAGTGTTGAACCCTAATCGTGAAATGGTAAGTAAGCGTTGTATTTACATATCTACCCTTGTCTGCGGGAGAATCCGTATAGGTGTTGAGTGTTGAACCCTAATCGTGAGAAATGGTAAATGCGCCGTATTTACATATACGCCCTTGTGCGGGAGAATCCGTATAGGTGTTGAGTGTTGAACCCTAATCGTGAAATGGTAAATGTAAATCGTATTTACATATACGCCTTGTCTTGTGCGGAGAATCCGTATAGGTGTTGAGTGTTGAACCCTAATCGTGAGAAATGGTAAAATGCGTTGTATTTACATATCTGCCACTGTGCGGGAGAATCCGTATAGGTGTTGAGTGTTGAACCCTAATCGTGAGAAATGGTAAGTAAAGCGTTGTATTTACATATACGCCACTTGTGCGGGAGAATCCGTATAGGTGTTGAGTGTTGAACCCTAATCGTGAGAAATGGTAAGTAAATGCGTGTATTTACATATACTGCCTTGTGTGAGGAGAATCCGTATAGGTGTTGAGTGTTGAACCCTAATCGTGAGAAATGGTAAATGCGTTGTATTTACATATCTGCCTTGTGCGGGAGAATCCGTATAGGTGTTGAGTGTTGAACCCTAATCGTGAGAAATGGTAAGTAAAGCGTTGTATTTACATATACGCCCTTTGCTTGGAGAATCCGTATAGGTGTTGAGTGTTGAACCCTAATCGTGAGAAATGGTAAGTAAGCGTTGTATTTACATATACGCCACTTGCGGGGAGAATCCATTATAGGTGTTGAGTGTTGAACCCTAATCGTGAGAAATGGTAAGTAAATGTTGTATTTACATATACGCCTTTGTGCGGAGAATCCGTATAGGTGTTGAGTGTTGAACCCTAATCGTGAGAAATGGTAAGTAAGCGTTGTATTTACATATACGCCCTGTGCGGGAGAATCCGTATAGGTGTTGAGTGTTGAACCCTAATGCGTGAAATGGTAAATGCGTTGTATTTACATATCTGCCCTTGTGAGGAGAATCCGTATAGGTGTTCGAGTGTTGAACCCTAATCGTGAGAAATGGTAAATAAGCGTTGTATTTACATATACGCCTTGTCTTGGAGAATCCGTATAGGTGTTGAGTGTTGAACCCTAATGCGTGAAATGGTAAGTAAATGTTGTATTTACATATCTGCCCTTGTGCGGGAGAATCCGTATAGGTGTTGAGTGTTGAACCCTAATCGTGAGAAATGGTAAATAAGCGTTGTATTTACATATCTGCCCTGTGCGGGAGAATCCGTATAGGTGTTGAGTGTTGAACCCTAATCGTGAGAAATGGTAAGTAAATGCGTTGTATTTACATATCTGCCACTTGTGCGGGAGAATCCGTATAGGTGTTGAGTGTTGAACCCTAATCGTGAGAAATGGTAAGTAAGCGTTGTATTTACATATACGCCTTTGTCTTGAGGAGAATCCGTATAGGTGTTGAGTGTTGAACCCTAATCGTGAGAAATGGTAAGTAAGCGTTGTATTTACATATCTGCCCTGTGCGGGAGAATCCGTATAGGTGTTGAGTGTTGAACCCTAATCGTGAGAAATGGTAAATAAGCGTTGTATTTACATATCTGCCTTTGTGCGGGAGAATCCGTATAGGTGTTGAGTGTTGAACCCTAATCGTGAGAAATGGTAAATAAGCGTTGTATTTACATATCTGCCTTGTCTTGGAGAATCCGTATAGGTGTTGAGTGTTGAACCCTAATCGTGAGAAATGGTAAGTAAATGCCGTATTTACATATCTGCCCCTGTGTACGAGAATCCGTATAGGTGTTGAGTGTTTGAACCCTAATCGTGAGAAATGGTAAATGCAGCGTATTTACATATCTGCCTTGTGCGGGAGAATCCGTATAGGTGTTGAGTGTTGAACCCTAATCGTGAGAAATGGTAAGTAAGCGTTGTATTTACATATACGCCTTGTCTTGGAGAATCCGTATAGGTGTTGAGTGTTGAACCCTAATCGTGAGAAATGGTAAATGCAGCGTATTTACATATACGCCTTGTGAGGAGAATCCGTATAGGTGTTGAGTGTTGAACCCTAATCGTGAGAAATGGTAAGAAAACGTTGTATTTACATAACTGCCACTGTGTAGGAGAATCCGTATAGGTGTTCGAGTGTTGAACCCTAATGCGTGAAATGGTAAATAAAGCGTTGTATTTACATATCTGCCCTTGTCTGGGAGAATCCGTATAGGTGTTGAGTGTTGAACCCTAATCGTGAGAAATGGTAAGTAAGCGTTGTATTTACATATCTGCCACTTGTCTTGGAGAATCCGTATAGGTGTTGAGTGTTTGAACCCTAATCGTGAAATGGTAAGTAAGCGTTGTATTTACATATACGCCCTTGTGCGGGAGAATCCGTATAGGTGTTGAGTGTTGAACCCTAATCGTGAGAAATGGTAAATAAGCGTTGTATTTACATATACGCCTTGTGCGGGAGAATCCGTATAGGTGTTAAGTGTTGAACCCTAATCGTGAGAAATGGTAAATGCGTTGTATTTACATATACGCCCTTGTGCGGGAGAATCCGTATAGGTGTTGAGTGTTGAACCCTAATCGTGAGAAATGGTAAGTAAATGCGTTGTATTTACATATACGCCCTATGCGGGAGAATCCGTATAGGTGTTGAGTGTTGAACCCTAATCGTGAGAAATGGTAAGTAAGCGTTGTATTTACATATCTGCTTTGTGCGGGAGAATCCGTATAGGTGTTGAGTGTTGAACCCTAATCGTGAGAAATGGTAAGTAAATGCGTGTATTTACATATACGCCTTGTGCGGGAGAATCCGTATAGGTGTTGAGTGTTTGAACCCTAATCGTGAGAAATGGTAAATGCGTTGTATTTACATATCTGCCTTGTCTGAGGAGAATCCGTATAGGTGTTGAGTGTTGAACCCTAATCGTGAGAAATGGTAAGTAAGCGTTGTATTTACATATCTGCCACTTGTGCGGGAGAATCCGTATAGGTGTTGAGTGTTGAACCCTAATCGTGAGAAATGGTAAGTAAAGCGTTGTATTTACATATCTGCCTTTGTGCGGGAGAATCCGTATAGGTGTTGAGTGTTGAACCCTAATCGTGAGAAATGGTAAAGTAAAGCGTATTTACATATACGCCTTGTCTTGCGGGAGAATCCGTATAGGTGTTGAGTGTTGAACCCTAATGCGTGAAATGGTAAGTAAGCGTTGTATTTACATATACGCCCTTTGTGAGGAGAATCCGTATAGGTGTTGAGTGTTGAACCCTAATCGTGAGAAATGGTAAGTAAATGCGTTGTATTTACATATCTGCCTTGCGGGAGAATCCGTATAGGTGTTGAGTGTTGAACCCTAATGCGTGAAATGGTAAGTAAATCGCGTATTTACATATACGCCTTTGTGCGGGAGAATCCGCATAGGTGTTCGAGTGTTGAACCCTAATCGTGAGAAATGGTAAGTAAGCGTTGTATTTACATATCTGCCTTTGTCTGGGAGAATCCGTATAGGTGTTGAGTGTTGAACCCTAATCGTGAGAAATGGTAAGTAAATGCGTTGTATTTACATATACGCCTTGCTTGTCGGGAGAATCCGTATAGGTGTTCGAGTCTTCGAACCCTATAACGTGAGAAATGGTAAGTAAATGTCGTATTTACATATCTGCCACTGTGCAGGAGAATTTGTATAGGTGTTCGAGTCTTCGAACCCTAATGCGTGAGAAATGGTAAGGAAACGTTGTACTTACATATCTGCCGCTGTGCAGGAGAATCCGTATAGGTGTTCGAGTGTTCGAACCCTAATGCGTGAGAAATGGTAAGCAAATGTCGTATTTACATATCTGCCACTGTGCAGGAGAATCCGCATAGGTGTTCGAGTGTTCGAACCGTAATGCGTGAGAAATGGTAAATAAAGCGTTGTATTTACATATCTGCCCTTGTGCGGGAGAATCCGTATAGGTGTTGAGTGTTGAACCCTAATCGTGAGAAATGGTAAATGCGTTGTATTTACATATACGCCCTTGTCTTGCGGAGAATCCGTATAGGTGTTGAGTGTTGAACCCTAATCGTGAGAAATGGTAAGTAAATGTATTTACATATACGCCCTTGTCTTGCGGAGAATCAAGTATAGGTGTTGAGTGTTGAACCCTAATCGTGAGAAATGGTAAGTAAATGCCGTATTTACATATACGCCCTTGTGCGGGAGAATCCGTATAGGTGTTGAGTGTTGAACCCTAATCGTGAGAAATGGTAAATGCGTTGTATTTACATATACGCCACTTGTGCGGGAGAATCCGTATAGGTGTTGAGTGTTGAACCCTAATCGTGAAATGGTAAATAAAGGTCGTATTTACATATCTGCCACTGTGCAACAGAATCCGTATAGGTGTTCGAGTGTTCGAACCCTAATCGTGAAATGGTAAGTAAATGTTGTATTTACATATACGCCCTTGTCTTGAGGAGAATCCGTATAGGTGTTGAGTGTTGAACCCTAATCGTGAGAAATGGTAAGTAATGCGTTGTATTTACATATACGCCCTTTGTCGGGAGAATCCGTATAGGTGTTGAGTGTTGAACCCTAATCGTGAGAAATGGTAAGTAAATGTCGTATTTACATATCTGCCCTTTGTCTTGGAGAATCCGTATAGGTGTTGAGTGTTGAACCCTAATCGTGAGAAATGGTAAGTAAAGCGTTGTATTTACATATACGCCCTTGTCTTGAGGAGAATCCGTATAGGTGTTGAGTGTTGAACCCTAATCGTGAGAAATGGTAAAAAAGCGTTGTATTTACATATCTGCCACTGCGGGAGAATCCGTATAGGTGTTGAGTGTTGAACCCTAATCGTGAGAAATGGTAAGTAAATGCGTTGTATTTACATATCTGCCTTGTCTTGAGGAGAATCCGTATAGGTGTTGAGTGTTGAACCCTAATCGTGAAATGGTAAGTAAAGCGTTGTATTTACATATCTGCCCTTGTGAGGAGAATCCGTATAGGTGTTGAGTGTTGAACCCTAATCGTGAGAAATGGTAAATGCGTTGTATTTACATATACGCCTTTGTGCGGGAGAATCCGTATAGGTGTTGAGTGTTGAACCCTAATGCGTGAAATGGTAAGTAAATGCCGTATTTACATATACGCCTTTGTGCGGGAGAATCCGTATAGGTGTTGAGTGTTGAACCCTAATCGTGAGAAATGGTAAGTAAATGCCGTATTTACATATCTACGCCTTGTGCGGGAGAATCCGTATAGGTGTTGAGTGTTGAACCCTAATCGTGAGAAATGGTAAATAAGCGTTGTATTTACATATCTACGCCTTTGTCTTGGGAGAATCCGTATAGGTGTTGAGTGTTGAACCCTAATCGTGAGAAATGGTAAGTAAAGCGTTGTATTTACATATCTGCCCTTTGTGAGGAGAATCCGTATAGGTGTTGAGTGTTGAACCCTAATGCGTGAAATGGTAAGTAAGCGTTGTATTTACATATACGCCACTTGCGGGAGAATCCGTATAGGTGTTGAGTGTTTGAACCCTAATCGTGAAATGGTAAAGTAAGCGTTGTATTTACATATCTGCCTTTGTCTTGGAGAATCCGTATAGGTGTTGAACCCTAATGCGTGAAATGGTAAATAAGCGTTGTATTTACATATCTGCCTTGTGCGGGAGAATCCGTATAGGTGTTGAGTGTTGAACCCTAATCGTGAGAAATGGTAAATGTAGCGCGTATTTACATATCTGCCCTTGTGAGGAGAATCCGTATAGGTGTTGAGTGTTGAACCCTAATCGTGAGAAATGGTAAGTAAATGCCGTATTTACATATCTGCCCTTTGTCTTGGAGAATCCGTATAGGTGTTGAGTGTTGAACCCTAATCGTGAGAAATGGTAAATGTAGCGTGTATTTACATATACGCCTTGTCTTGAGGAGAATCAAGTATAGGTGTTGAGTGTTGAACCCTAATCGTGAGAAATGGTAAGTAAATGCGTATTTACATATACGCCCTTGTGCGGGAGAATCCGTATAGGTGTTGAGTGTTGAACCCTAATGCGTGAAATGGTAAATGCGTTGTATTTACATATCTGCCACTTGTAGGAGAATCCGTATAGGTGTTGAGTGTTGAACCCTAATGCGTGAAATGGTAAGTAAAGCGTTGTATTTACATATACGCCCTTGTGCGGGAGAATCCGTATAGGTGTTAGTGTTGAACCCTAATCGTGAGAAATGGTAAGAATGGTTGTATTTACATATCTGCCCTTGTGCGGGAGAATCCGTATAGGTGTTGAGTGTTGAACCCTAATCGTGAGAAATGGTAAGTAAATGCGTTGTATTTACATATACGCTTGTCTTGAGGAGAATCCGTATAGGTGTTGAGTGTTGAACCCTAATTCGTGAGAAATGTTAAGTAAACGCTGTATTTACATATCTGCCACTGTGCGGGAGAATCCGTATAGGTGTTGAGTGTTGAACCCTAATCGTGAAATGGTAAATGCGTTGTATTTACATATACTGCCTTGTCTTGGAGAATCCGTATAGGTGTTGAGTGTTGAACCCTAATCGTGAGAAATGGTAAGTAAGCGTTGTATTTACATATCTGCCCTGTGTGAGGAGAATCCGTATAGGTGTTGAGTGTTGAACCCTAATCGTGAGAAATGGTAAATGCGTTGTATTTACATATACGCCTTTGTGCGGGAGAATCCGTATAGGTGTTGAGTGTTGAACCCTAATCGTGAGAAATGGTAAGTAAATGCCGTATTTACATATACGCCCTTTGTGCGGGAGAATCCGTATAGGTGTTGAGTGTTGAACCCTAATCGTGAAATGGTAAGTAAATGCCGTATTTACATATCTGCCACTGCATAGAAGAATTCGTATAGGTGTTTGAGTCTTCGAACCCTAATGCCTGAGAAATGGTAAGTAAATGCCGTATTTACATATCTGCCACTCTGCAGGAGAATCCGTATAGGTGTTCGAGTGTTGAACCCTAATCGTGAGAAATGGTAAATAAGCGTTGTATTTACATATCTGCCTTTGTCTTGAGAGAATCCGTATAGGTGTTGAGTGTTGAACCCTAATCGTGAGAAATGGTAAGTAAAGCGTTGTATTTACATATACGCCTTTGTGCGGGAGAATCCGTATAGGTGTTGAGTGTTGAACCCTAATCGTGAGAAATGGTAAGTAAGCGTTGTATTTACATATCTGCCTTTGTGCGAGGAGAATCAAGTATAGGTGTTGAGTGTTGAACCCTAATCGTGAGAAATGGTAAGTAAATGCCGTATTTACATATACGCCTTGTCTGAGAATCCGTATAGGTGTTCGAGTGTTGAACCCTAATCGTGAGAAATGGTAAGTAAATGCCGTATTTACATATCTGCCCTTTGTGCGGAGAATCCGTATAGGTGTTGAGTGTTGAACCCTAATCGTGAGAAATGGTAAATGGCATGTATTTACATATACCTGCTTTGCGGGGAGAATCCGTATAGGTGTTGAGTGTTGAACCCTAATCGTGAGAAATGGTAAATGTTGTATTTACATATACGCCCTTGTGCGGGAGAATCCGTATAGGTGTTGAGTGTTGAACCCTAATCGTGAGAAATGGTAAATGCGTTGTATTTACATATACGCCTTTGTCTGGGAGAATCCGTATAGGTGTTGAGTGTTGAACCCTAATGCGTGAAATGGTAAGTAAATGTTGTATTTACATATCTGCCTTTGTGCGGGAGAATCCGTATAGGTGTTGAGTGTTGAACCCTAATCGTGAGAAATGGTAAGTAAAGCGTTGTATTTACATATACGCCTTGTCTTGAGAGAATCCGTATAGGTGTTGAGTGTTGAACCCTAATCGTGAGAAATGGTAAGTAAGCGTTGTATTTACATATACGCTTGTCTGAGGAGAATCCGTATAGGTGTTGAGTGTTGAACCCTAATCGTGAAATGGTAAAAGTAAGCGTGTATTTACATATCTGCCACTTGTGGGAGAATCCGTATAGGTGTTGAGTGTTGAACCCTAATCGTGAGAAATGGTAAATAAGCGTTGTATTTACATATACGCCTTTGTCTTGGGAGAATCCGTATAGGTGTTGAGTGTTTGAACCCTAATCGTGAGAAATGGTAAGTAAATGCTCGTATTTACATATCTGCCTTGTGCGGGAGAATCCGTATAGGTGTTGAGTGTTGAACCCTAATCGTGAGAAATGGTAAGTAAACGTTGTATTTACATATACGCCTTGTGCGGGAGAATCCGTATAGGTGTTGAGTGTTGAACCCTAATCGTGAGAAATGGTAAGTAAGCGTTGTATTTACATATACGCCTTGTGCGGGAGAATCCGTATAGGTGTTGAGTGTTGAACCCTAATCGTGAGAAATGGTAAGTAAATGCCGTATTTACATATACTGCCTTGCGGAGGAGAATCCGTATAGGTGTTGAGTGTTGAACCCTAATCGTGAGAAATGGTAAGTAAAGCGTTGTATTTACATATCTGCCCTTGTGCGGGAGAATCCGTATAGGTGTTAGTGTTGAACCCTAATCGTGAGAAATGGTAAATGCGCCGTATTTACATATCTGCCCTGTGCGGGAGAATCCGTATAGGTGTTGAGTGTTGAACCCTAATCGTGAGAAATGGTAAGTAAAGCGTTGTATTTACATATACGCTTGTCTGCGGGAGAATCCGTATAGGTGTTGAGTGTTGAACCCTAATCGTGAGAAATGGTAAATAAGTCGTATTTACATATACGCCTTTGTGTAGGAGAATCCGTATAGGTGTTGAGTGTTGAACCCTAATCGTGAGAAATGGTAAGTAAATGCCGTATTTACATATCTGCCTTGTCTTGAGGAGAATCCGTATAGGTGTTGAGTGTTGAACCCTAATCGTGAGAAATGGTAAGTAAATGCGTTGTATTTACATATACGCCCTTTGTGCGGGAGAATCCGTATAGGTGTTGAGTGTTGAACCCTAATCGTGAGAAATGGTAAATGCGTTGTATTTACATATACGCCCTTGTCTTGAGAGAATCCGTATAGGTGTTGAGTGTTGAACCCTAATCGTGAGAAATGGTAAGTAAATCGCGTATTTACATATCTGCCCTTTGTCGAGGAGAATCAAGTATAGGTGTTGAGTGTTGAACCCTAATCGTGAGAAATGGTAAAGTAAGCGTGTATTTACATATCTGCCCTTGTCTGGGAGAATCCGTATAGGTGTTCGAACCCTAATCGTGAGAAATGGTAAGTAAATGTATTTACATATCTGCCCTTTGTCGGGAGAATCCGTATAGGTGTTGAGTGTTGAACCCTAATCGTGAAATGGTAAGTAAATGTTGTATTTACATATCTGCCCTTTGTGCGGGAGAATCCGTATAGGTGTTGAGTGTTGAACCCTAATCGTGAGAAATGGTAAGTAAGCGTTGTATTTACATATACGCCTTGTGCGGGAGAATCCGTATAGGTGTTGAGTGTTGAACCCTAATCGTGAGAAATGGTAAGTAAATGTTGTATTTACATATACGCCCTTGTGCGGGAGAATCCGTATAGGTGTTGAGTGTTGAACCCTAATCGTGAGAAATGGTAAGAAAACATTGTACTTACATATCTGCCACTGTGCGGGAGAATCCGTATAGGTGTTGAGTGTTGAACCCTAATCGTGAAATGGTAAGTAAATGCCGTATTTACATATCTGCCCTTGTGCGGGAGAATCCGTATAGGTGTTGAGTGTTGAACCCTAATCGTGAGAAATGGTAAATGCGTTGTATTTACATATACGCCTTTGTGAGGAGAATCAAGTATAGGTGTTGAGTGTTGAACCCTAATCGTGAGAAATGGTAAGTAAGCGTTGTATTTACATATACGCCTTGTGTAGGAGAATCCGTATAGGTGTTGAGTGTTGAACCCTAATCGTGAGAAATGGTAAATAAGCGTTGTATTTACATATACTGCCTTTGTCTGGGAGAATTCGTATAGGTGTTCGAGTGTTCGAACCCTAATGCGTGAGAAATGGTAATTAAATGCCGTATTTACATATCTGCCATTGTACGGGAGAATCGGTATTGTTGTTCGAGTGTTCGGACCCTAATGCGTGAAAAAGGGTAAGTAAACGCTGTATTTACATATCTGCCACTGTGCGGGAGAATCCGTACAGGTCTTCGAGTGTTCGAACCCTAATGCGTGAAAAATGGTAAGTAAACGTCGTATTTACATATCTGCCACTGTGCGGGAGAATCCGTACAGGTCTTCGTGTGTTCGAACCCTAATGCGTGAGAAATGGTAAGTAAATGTCGTTTTTACATATCTCCCACTGTGCAGGACAATCCGTATAGGTGTTCGAGTGTTCTAACCCCAATGCGTGAGAAATTGTAAGGAAACGTTGTATTTACATATTTGCCACTGTGCAGGAGAATCCGTATTGGTGTTCGAGTGTTCGAACCCTAATCGTGAAATGGTAAAGTAAGCGTTGTATTTACATATACGCCCTTGTCTTGCGGGAGAATCCGTATAGGTGTTGAGTGTTGAACCCTAATCGTGAGAAATGGTAAGTAAATGCCGTATTTACATATCTGCCTTTGTCTTGGAGAATCCGTATAGGTGTTGAGTGTTGAACCCTAATCGTGAGAAATGGTAAATGTAAGCGTGTATTTACATATCTGCCTTGTGTAGGAGAATCCGTATAGGTGTTGAGTGTTGAACCCTAATCGTGAGAAATGGTAAGTAAATGCCGTATTTACATATACGCCCTTTGTCTGGGAGAATCCGTATAGGTGTTGAGTGTTGAACCCTAATCGTGAGAAATGGTAAGTAAGCGTTGTATTTACATATCTGCCCTGTGCGGGAGAATCCGTATAGGTGTTGAGTGTTGAACCCTAATCGTGAGAAATGGTAAAGCGTTGTATTTACATATCTGCCACGCTTGAGGAGAATCCGTATAGGTGTTGAGTGTTGAACCCTAATCGTGAGAAATGGTAAATGCAGCGTATTTACATATACGCCTTTGTGCGGGAGAATCAAGTATAGGTGTTGAGTGTTGAACCCTAATCGTGAGAAATGGTAAATAAATGTTGTATTTACATATACGCTTGTGCGGCGAGAATCCGTATAGGTGTTGAGTGTTGAACCCTAATCGTGAGAAATGGTAAGTAAATGCCGTATTTACATATCTGTCACTGACAGGGAGAATCCGTATAGGTGTTCGAGTGTTCGAAGCCTAATGCGTGAAATGGTAAATGCGTTGTATTTACATATACTGCCTTTGTGCGGGAGAATCCGTATAGGTGTTGAGTGTTGAACCCTAATCGTGAGAAATGGTAAGTAAATGTTGTATTTACATATACTTGCCTTTGTGCGAGGAGAATCAAGTATAGGTGTTGAGTGTTGAACCCTAATCGTGAGAAATGGTAAGTAAACGTTGTATTTACATATACGCCCTTGTCTTGAGGAGAATCCGTATAGGTGTTGAGTGTTGAACCCTAATCGTGAGAAATGGTAAATGCGCGTATTTACATATCTGCCTTTGTGCGGGAGAATCCGTATAGGTGTTGAGTGTTGAACCCTAATGCGTGAAATGGTAAGTAAGCGTTGTATTTACATATCTGCCTTTGTGCGGGAGAATCCGTATAGGTGTTGAGTGTTGAACCCTAATCGTGAAATGGTAAATAAGCGTTGTATTTACATATACGCCTTTGTCTTGGGAGAATCCGTATAGGTGTTGAGTGTTGAACCCTAATGCGTGAGAAATGGTAAGTAAATGCGTTGTATTTACATATACGCCTTGTCTTGAGGAGAATCCGTATAGGTGTTGAGTGTTGAACCCTAATCGTGAGAAATGGTAAATGCGTTGTATTTACATATCTGCCTTTGTCTGGGAGAATCCGTATAGGTGTTGAGTGTTGAACCCTAATCGTGAGAAATGGTAAATGCGTTGTATTTACATATACGCCCTTTGTGAGGAGAATCCGTATAGGTGTTGAGTGTTGAACCCTAATCGTGAAATGGTAAAGTAAAAGCGTATTTACATATCTGCCCTTGTCTGGGAGAATCCGTATAGGTGTTGAGTGTTGAACCCTAATGCGTGAAATGGTAAGTAAATCGCGTATTTACATATCTGCCTTGTGCGGGAGAATCCGTATAGGTGTTGAGTGTTGAACCCTAATCGTGAGAAATGGTAAGTAATGCGTTGTATTTACATATACGCCTTTGTCTTGAGGAGAATCCGTATAGGTGTTGAGTGTTGAACCCTAATCGTGAGAAATGGTAAGTAAGCGTTGTATTTACATATACGCCCTTGTGCGGGAGAATCCGTATAGGTGTTGAGTGTTGAACCCTAATCGTGAGAAATGGTAAATAAATGCCGTATTTACATATACGCCCTTGTGCGGGAGAATCCGTATAGGTGTTGAGTGTTGAACCCTAATCGAGAAATGGTAAGTAAATGCGTTGTATTTACATATACGCCCTTTGTCTTGAGGAGAATCCGTATAGGTGTTGAGTGTTGAACCCTAATCGTGAGAAATGGTAAGTAAGCGTTGTATTTACATATACTGCCACTTGTGCGGGAGAATCCGTATAGGTGTTGAGTGTTGAACCCTAATCGTGAAATGGTAAGTAAGCGTTGTATTTACATATACGCCCTTGTGCGGGAGAATCCGTATAGGTGTTCGAGTGTTGAACCCTAATCGTGAAATGGTAAGTAAACGTTGTATTTACATATACGCCTTGTGCGGGAGAATCCGTATAGGTGTTGAGTGTTGAACCCTAATCGTGAAATGGTAAGTAAATGCGTTGTATTTACATATACGCCTTGTCTTGAGGAGAATCCGTATAGGTGTTGAGTGTTGAACCCTAATCGTGAGAAATGGTAAGTAAGCGTTGTATTTACATATCGCCTTGTCTTGAGGAGAATCCGTATAGGTGTTGAGTGTTGAACCCTAATCGTGAGAAATGGTAAGTAAATGTTGTATTTACATATCTGCCTTGTTGCGGGAGAATCCGTATAGGTGTTGAGTGTTGAACCCTAATCGTGAAATGGTAAGTAAATGCGTTGTATTTACATATATACGCCTTTGTCTGGGAGAATCCGTATAGGTGTTGAGTGTTGAACCCTAATCGTGAGAAATGGTAAGTAAAGCGTGTATTTACATATCTGCCTTGTCTTGAGAGAATCCGTATAGGTGTTGAGTGTTGAACCCTAATCGTGAGAAATGGTAAATGCGTTGTATTTACATATCTGCCTTTGCGGGAGAATCCGTATAGGTGTTGAGTGTTGAACCCTAATCGTGAAATGGTAAATGCGCGTGTATTTACATATACGCCCTTTGTGAGGAGAATCCGTATAGGTGTTGAGTGTTGAACCCTAATCGTGAGAAATGGTAAATGCGCCGTATTTACATATCTGCCTTGTGCGGGAGAATCCGTATAGGTGTTGAGTGTTGAACCCTAATCGTGAAATGGTAAGTAAATCGTTGTATTTACATATCTGCCCTTGTGCGGGAGAATCCGTATAGGTGTTGAGTGTTGAACCCTAATCGTGAGAAATGGTAAATGTAAGCGTATTTACATATCTGCCTTTGTCTTGGAGAATCCGTATAGGTGTTGAGTGTTGAACCCTAATCGTGAAATGGTAAAGTAAGCGTTGTATTTACATATCTGCCTTTGTGCGGGAGAATCCGTATAGGTGTTGAGTGTTGAACCCTAATCGTGAAATGGTAAGTAAATGCCGTATTTACATATCTGCCCTTTGCGGGAGAATCCGTATAGGTGTTGAGTGTTGAACCCTAATCGTGAGAAATGGTAAGTAAATGCGTATTTACATATACGCCTTGTCTTGAGGAGAATCCGTATAGGTGTTGAGTGTTGAACCCTAATGCGTGAAATGGTAAGTAAGCGTTGTATTTACATATACGCCCTTGTGCGGGAGAATCCGTATAGGTGTTGAGTGTTGAACCCTAATCGTGAGAAATGGTAAGTAAATGCCGTATTTACATATCTGCCCTTTGTCTTGGGAGAATCCGTATAGGTGTTGAGTGTTGAACCCTAATCGTGAAATGGTAAATGCGTTGTATTTACATATCTACCTTTGTCTTGGAGAATCCGTATAGGTGTTGAGTGTTGAACCCTAATCGTGAGAAATGGTAAGTAAGCGTTGTATTTACATATCTGCCCTTGTCTGGGAGAATCCGTATAGGTGTTGAGTGTTGAACCCTAATCGTGAAATGGTAAATAAATGTTGTATTTACATATACGCCTTGTGCGGGAGAATCCGTATAGGTGTTGAGTGTTGAACCCTAATCGTGAGAAATGGTAAAGTAAGCGTTGTATTTACATATCTGCTTGCGGGAGAATCCGTATAGGTGTTGAGTGTTGAACCCTAATCGTGAAATGGTAAGTAAATGTTGTATTTACATATACCTTGTCTTGAGGAGAATCCGTATAGGTGTTGAGTGTTGAACCCTAATGCGTGAAATGGTAAGTAAGCGTTGTATTTACATATACGCCTTGTGTTGGAGAATCCGTATAGGTGTTGAGTGTTGAACCCTAATCGTGAGAAATGGTAAATGCGTTGTATTTACATATCGCCACTGTGCGGGAGAATCCGTATAGGTGTTGAGTGTTGAACCCTAATCGTGAGAAATGGTAAGTAAAGCGTTGTATTTACATATCTGCCTTTGTCTTGAGGAGAATCCGTATAGGTGTTCGAGTGTTGAACCCTAATCGTGAGAAATGGTAAGTAAATGTTGTATTTACATATACGCCTTTGTGCGGGAGAATCCGTATAGGTGTTCGAGTGTTGAACCCTAATCGTGAGAAATGGTAAGTAAAGCGTTGTATTTACATATCTGCCTTGTCTGGGAGAATCCGTATAGGTGTTGAGTGTTTGAACCCTAATCGTGAGAAATGGTAAGTAAATGCGTTGTATTTACATATACTGCCTTGTCTGAGGAGAATCCGTATAGGTGTTGAGTGTTGAACCCTAATCGTGAGAAATGGTAAGTAAATGCGTTGTATTTACATATCTGCCCTTGTCTTGGAGAATCCGTATAGGTGTTGAGTGTTGAACCCTAATCGTGAGAAATGGTAAGTAAAGCGTTGTATTTACATATACGCCCTTGTGCGGGAGAATCCGTATAGGTGTTGAGTGTTGAACCCTAATCGTGAGAAATGGTAAGTAAATGCGTTGTATTTACATATACGCCCACTTGTCAGGAGAATCCGTATAGGTGTTGAGTGTTGAACCCTAATCGTGAGAAATGGTAAATGCGTTGTATTTACATATCTGCCCTTGTGCGGGAGAATCCGTATAGGTGTTGAGTGTTGAACCCTAATCGTGAGAAATGGTAAGTAAATGCGTTGTATTTACATATCTGCCTTTGTGCGGGAGAATCCGTATAGGTGTTGAGTGTTGAACCCTAATCGTGAAATGGTAAGTAAGCGTTGTATTTACATATCTGCCACTTGTCTGGGAGAATCCGTATAGGTGTTGAGTGTTTGAACCCTAATCGTGAAATGGTAAATAGCGTTGTATTTACATATACGCCTTGTGCGGGAGAATCCGTATAGGTGTTGAGTGTTGAACCCTAATCGTGAGAAATGGTAAGTAAATGTCGTATTTACATATACGCTTGTCTTGAGGAGAATCCGTATAGGTGTTGAGTGTTGAACCCTAATCGTGAGAAATGGTAAGTAAATGCCGTATTTACATATCTACTTGCTTGCGGGAGAATCCGTATAGGTGTTGAGTGTTGAACCCTAATCGTGAAATGGTAAGTAAACGTTGTATTTACATATCTGCCCTTGTCTTGGAGAATCCGTATAGGTGTTCGAACCCTAATCGTGAGAAATGGTAAATGCGTTGTATTTACATATACGCCCTTGTCTTGAGGAGAATCCGTATAGGTGTTGAGTGTTGAACCCTAATCGTGAGAAATGGTAAGTAAGCGTTGTATTTACATATACGCCCTTGTGCGGGAGAATCCGTATAGGTGTTGAGTGTTTGAACCCTAATCGTGAGAAATGGTAAGTAAATCGCGTATTTACATATACGCCTTTGTCGAGGAGAATCCGTATAGGTGTTGAGTGTTGAACCCTAATCGTGAAATGGTAAGTAAATGTTGTATTTACATATCTGCTTGTCTTGAGGAGAATCCGTATAGGTGTTGAGTGTTGAACCCTAATCGTGAGAAATGGTAAGTAAGCGTTGTATTTACATATCTGCCCTGTGCGGGAGAATCCGTATAGGTGTTGAGTGTTGAACCCTAATCGTGAGAAATGGTAAATAAGCGTTGTATTTACATATCTGCCTTGTCTTGAGGAGAATCAAGTATAGGTGTTGAGTGTTGAACCCTAATCGTGAGAAATGGTAAGTAAATGTTGTATTTACATATCTGCCTTGTCTTGGGAGAATCCGTATAGGTGTTGAGTGTTGAACCCTAATCGTGAGAAATGGTAAATGTAAGCCGTATTTACATATACGCCACTTGTGCGGAGAATCCGTATAGGTGTTGAGTGTTGAACCCTAATCGTGAAATGGTAAATGAAGCGTATTTACATATACGCCTTGTCTTGAGGAGAATCCGTATAGGTGTTGAGTGTTGAACCCTAATCGTGAGAAATGGTAAGTAAAGCGTTGTATTTACATATACGCCTTGTCTGCGGGAGAATCCGTATAGGTGTTCGAGTGTTGAACCCTAATCGTGAGAAATGGTAAGTAAATTGTATTTACATATACGCCTTGTGCGGGAGAATCCGTATAGGTGTTGAGTGTTGAACCCTAATCGTGAGAAATGGTAAGTAAAAGCGTGTATTTACATATACGCCTTGTGCGGGAGAATCATTATAGGTGTTGAACCCTAATCGTGAGAAATGGTAAAGTAGCGTTGTATTTACATATACGCCCTTTGTGCGGGAGAATCCGTATAGGTGTTGAGTGTTGAACCCTAATCGTGAAATGGTAAAGTAAATACGTATTTACATATACTGCCCTTGTGTCGGAGAATCCGTATAGGTGTTGAGTGTTGAACCCTAATCGTGAAATGGTAAATGCGTTGTATTTACATATACCACTTGTCTTGAGGAGAATCCGTATAGGTGTTGAGTGTTGAACCCTAATGCGTGAAATGGTAAGTAAGCGTTGTATTTACATATACGCCTTTGTCTGGGAGAATCCGTATAGGTGTTGAGTGTTGAACCCTAATCGTGAGAAATGGTAAGTAAAGCGTTGTATTTACATATCTGCTTTGTGCGGGAGAATCCGTATAGGTGTTGAGTGTTGAACCCTAATGCGTGAAATGGTAAGTAAATGTTGTATTTACATATACTTGCTTTGTGCGGGAGAATCCGTATAGGTGTTGAGTGTTGAACCCTAATCGTGAGAAATGGTAAGTAAGCGTTGTATTTACATATACGCCCTTGTCTTGGGAGAATCCGTATAGGTGTTGAGTGTTGAACCCTAATCGTGAAATGGTAAATGTAAGCGTTGTATTTACATATACTGCCACTGTGCGGGAGAATCCGTATAGGTGTTGAGTGTTGAACCCTAATCGTGAGAAATGGTAAGTAAGCGTTGTATTTACATATACGCCTTTGTGCGGGAGAATCCGTATAGGTGTTGAGTGTTGAACCCTAATCGTGAAATGGTAAGTAAGCGTTGTATTTACATATCTGCCTTTCTTGAGGAGAATCCGTATAGGTGTTGAGTGTTGAACCCTAATCGTGAGAAATGGTAAGTAAACGTTGTATTTACATATACGCCCTTGTCTTGGAGAATCCGTATAGGTGTTCAGTGTTGAACCCTAATCGTGAGAAATGGTAAATAAGCGTTGTATTTACATATCTGCCTTGTCTTGAGGAGAATCCGTATAGGTGTTGAGTGTTGAACCCTAATCGTGAGAAATGGTAAGTAAGCGTTGTATTTACATATCTGCCCTTTGTCTTGGAGAATCCGTATAGGTGTTGAGTGTTGAACCCTAATCGTGAAATGGTAAGTAAATGTTGTATTTACATATACTTGCCAGGAGAATCCGTATAGGTGTTGAGTGTTGAACCCTAATCGTGAGAAATGGTAAATAAGCGTTGTATTTACATATACGCCCTTGTGCGGGAGAATCCGTATAGGTGTTGAGTGTTGAACCCTAATCGTGAGAAATGGTAAGTAAATTGTATTTACATATCTACGCCTTGTGCGGGAGAATCCGTATAGGTGTTGAGTGTTGAACCCTAATCGTGAAATGAAATGGTAAATGTTGTATTTACATATCTGCCTTTGTCTTGGAGAATCCGTATAGGTGTTGAGTGTTGAACCCTAATCGTGAAATGGTAAGTAAATGTTGTATTTACATATACGCCCTTGTCTTGGAGAATCCGTATAGGTGTTGAGTGTTGAACCCTAATCGTGAAATGGTAAATAAATTGTATTTACATATACTGCCCTGTGCGGAGAATAATCCGTATAGGTGTTGAGTGTTGAACCCTAATCGTGAAATGGTAAAAAAGCGTTGTATTTACATATCTGCCTTGTGCGGGAGAATCCGTATAGGTGTTTGAGTGTTGAACCCTAATCGTGAAATGGTAAGTAAATGTTGTATTTACATATCTGCCTTTGTCTGGGAGAATCCGTATAGGTGTTGAGTGTTGAACCCTAATCGTGAAATGGTAAGTAAATGCGTTGTATTTACATATACGCCCTTGTGCGGGAGAATCCGTATAGGTGTGTGTTGAACCCTAATCGTGAGAAATGGTAAATGGAAGCGTATTTACATATCTGCCTTGTGAGGAGAATCCGTATAGGTGTTGAGTGTTGAACCCTAATCGTGAGAAATGGTAAGTAAGCGTTGTATTTACATATACCTTTGTCTTGAGGAGAATCCGTATAGGTGTTGAGTGTTGAACCCTAATCGTGAGAAATGGTAAGTAAATGTTGTATTTACATATCTGCCCTTTGTGCGGGAGAATCCGTATAGGTGTTGAGTGTTGAACCCTAATCGTGAGAAATGGTAAGTAAATGTCGTGTATTTACATATCTGCCCTTGTCAGGAGAATCCGTATAGGTGTTGAGTGTTGAACCCTAATCGTGAGAAATGGTAAGTAAATGTTGTATTTACATATACGCCCTTGTCTTGGGAGAATCCGTATAGGTGTTGAGTGTTGAACCCTAATCGTGAAATGGTAAGTAAGCGTTGTATTTACATATCTGCCTTGTCTTGAGAGAATCCGTATAGGTGTTGAGTGTTGAACCCTAATCGTGAAATGGTAAATAAATGTTGTATTTACATATACGCCTTTGTGCGGGAGAATCCGTATAGGTGTTGAACCCTAATCGTGAGAAATGGTAAGTAAAGCGTTGTATTTACATATACGCCTTGTCTTAGGAGAATCCATTATAGGTGTTGAGTGTTGAACCCTAATCGTGAGAAATGGTAAATGCGTTGTATTTACATATCTGCCTTTGTCTTGAGGAGAATCCGTATAGGTGTTGAGTGTTGAACCCTAATCGTGAAATGGTAAGTAAATGTTGTATTTACATATACGCCTTGCGAGGAGAATCCGTATAGGTGTTAGTGTTGAACCCTAATCGTGAGAAATGGTAAATGCGTTGTATTTACATATCTCTGCCTTTGTCTTGGAGAATCAAGTATAGGTGTTGAGTGTTTGAACCCTAATCGTGAGAAATGGTAAAATGCGTTGTATTTACATATACTGCCCTTGTGCGAGAATAATCGTATAGGTGTTGAGTGTTGAACCCTAATCGTGTGAAATGGTAAATAAGCGTTGTATTTACATATACGCCTTTGTCTTGCGGAGAATCCGTATAGGTGTTAAGTGTTGAACCCTAATCGTGAGAAATGGTAAATGCGTTGTATTTACATATCTGCCTTGTGCGGGAGAATCCGTATAGGTGTTCAGTGTTGAACCCTAATCGTGAGAAATGGTAAATGCGTTGTATTTACATATACTGCCCTTGTCTTGGAGAATCCGTATAGGTGTTGAGTGTTGAACCCTAATCGTGAGAAATGGTAAGTAAGCCGTATTTACATATTACGCCTTGCTTGAGGAGAATCCGTATAGGTGTTGAGTGTTGAACCCTAATCGTGAGAAATGGTAAGTAAGCGTTGTATTTACATATACGCCCTTGTGCGGGAGAATCCGTATAGGTGTTGAGTGTTGAACCCTAATCGTGAGAAATGGTAAATAAAGCGTTGTATTTACATATACGCCTTTGTCTGCGGAGAATCCAAGTATAGGTGTTGAGTGTTGAACCCTAATCGTGAAATGGTAAGTAAATCGTTGTATTTACATATACGCCCTTTGTCGGGAGAATCCGTATAGGTGTTGAGTGTTTGAACCCTAATCGTGAGAAATGGTAAGTAAATGTTGTATTTACATATACGCCCTTGTCTTGAGGAGAATCCGTATAGGTGTTGAGTGTTGAACCCTAATCGTGAGAAATGGTAAGTAAGCGTTGTATTTACATATACTGCCACTTGTGCGGGAGAATCCGTATAGGTGTTGAGTGTTGAACCCTAATCGTGAAATGGTAAATGCGTTGTATTTACATATCGCCTTTGCTTGAGGAGAATCCGTATAGGTGTTGAGTGTTGAACCCTAATCGTGAAATGGTAAATGCGTTGTATTTACATATCTGCCTTTGCGGGAGAATCAAGTATAGGTGTTGAGTGTTGAACCCTAATCGTGAGAAATGGTAAAATGCGTTGTATTTACATATACGCCTTTGTCTGGGAGAATCCGTATAGGTGTTGAGTGTTGAACCCTAATCGTGAGAAATGGTAAATAAATGCGCGTATTTACATATACGCCTTTGTGCGGGAGAATCCGTATAGGTGTTGAGTGTTGAACCCTAATCGTGAAATGGTAAGTAAATGTCGTATTTACATATCTGCCGTTGTGCAGGAGAATCCGTATAGGTGTTCGAGTGTTCGAACCTTCATGCGTGAGAAATGGTAAGTAAATGTTGTATTTACATATATGCCACTGTACAGGAGAATCCGTATAGGTGTTCGAGTGTTCGAACCCTAATGCGTGAGAAATGGTGAGGAAACGTTGTACTTACATATCTGCCACTGTGCAGGAGAATCCGTATAGGTGTTCGAGTGTTCGAACCCTAATCCCTGGGAAATGGTAAGTAAAGCGTTGTATTTACATATCTGCCCTGTGCGGGAGAATCCGTATAGGTGTTGAGTGTTGAACCCTAATCGTGAGAAATGGTAAATAAATGTTGTATTTACATATACGCCAGTCTGCGGGAGAATCCGTATAGGTGTTGAGTGTTGAACCCTAATCGTGAAATGGTAAAGTAAGCGATATATTTACATATACGCCTTTGGCGAGAATCCGTATAGGTGTTGAGTGTTCGAACCCTAATCGTGAGAAATGGTAAATAAATGTTCGTATTTACATATACGCTTTGTGCGGGAGAATCAAGTATAGGTGTTGAGTGTTGAACCCTAATCGTGAGAAATGGTAAGTAAGCGTTGTATTTACATATACGCCTTTGTGCGGGAGAATCCGTATAGGTGTTGAGTGTTGAACCCTAATCGTGAAATGGTAAGTAAATGCGTTGTATTTACATATCTACTGTTGTGCGGAGAATCCGTATAGGTGTTGAGTGTTGAACCCTAATCGTGAGAAATGGTAAAGTAAATCGTGTATTTACATATCTGCCTTTGTGCGGGAGAATCCGTATAGGTGTTGAGTGTTGAACCCTAATCGTGAGAAATGGTAAAGTAAGCGTTGTATTTACATATACGCCCTTGTCTTGGAGAATCCGTATAGGTGTTGAGTGTTGAACCCTAATCGTGAAATGGTAAGTAAATGTTGTATTTACATATACGCCCTTTGTCTGAGGAGAATCCGTATAGGTGTTGAGTGTTGAACCCTAATCGTGAGAAATGGTAAATGCGTTGTATTTACATATCTGCCTTTGTCGCGGAGAATCCGTATAGGTGTTGAGTGTTGAACCCTAATCGTGAGAAATGGTAAGTAAATGTTGTATTTACATATACGCCACTGTGAGGAGAATCAAGTATAGGTGTTGAGTGTTGAACCCTAATCGTGAGAAATGGTAAGTAAAGCGTTGTATTTACATATACTGCCCTTGTCTGAGGAGAATCCGTATAGGTGTTGAGTGTTTGAACCCTAATCGTGAAATGGTAAGTAAGCGTTGTATTTACATATACGCCCTTGTCTTGAGGAGAATCCGTATAGGTGTTGAGTGTTGAACCCTAATCGTGAGAAATGGTAAATGTAAGCGTTGTATTTACATATACGCCCTTTGTGCGGGAGAATCCGTATAGGTGTTGAGTGTTTGAACCCTAATCGTGAGAAATGGTAAATGTATTTGTATTTACATATACGCCTTGTGCGAGAATAATCGTATAGGTGTTGAGTGTTGAACCCTAATCGTGAAATGGTAAATAAGCGTCGTGTATTTACATATCTGCCTTTGTGTAGGAGAATCCGTATAGGTGTTGAGTGTTGAACCCTAATCGTCGAGAAATGGTAAAGTAAAGCGTTGTATTTACATATACTGCCCTTGTGCGGGAGAATCCGTATAGGTGTTGAGTGTTGAACCCTAATCGTGAAATGGTAAATGCGTTGTATTTACATATACGCCTTTGTCTGCGGGAGAATCCGTATAGGTGTTGAGTGTTGAACCCTAATCGTGAAATGGTAAGTAAGCGTTGTATTTACATATACGCCTTGCGGGAGAATCCGTATAGGTGTTGAGTGTTGAACCCTAATCGTGAGAAATGGTAAGTAAATGTTGTATTTACATATACGCCCTTGTCTTGAGGAGAATCCGTATAGGTGTTGAGTGTTGAACCCTAATCGTGAGAAATGGTAAGTAAAGCGTTGTATTTACATATACGCCTTGTCTTGAGAGAATCCGTATAGGTGTTGAGTGTTGAACCCTAATCGTGAGAAATGGTAAATGCGCGTGTATTTACATATACGCCTTTGTGCGGGAGAATCCGTATAGGTGTTGAGTGTTGAACCCTAATCGAGAAATGGTAAGTAAGCGTTGTATTTACATATCTGCCTTGTGCGGGAGAATCCGTATAGGTGTTGAGTGTTGAACCCTAATCGTGAGAAATGGTAAATAAGCGTGTATTTACATATACGCCCTGTGCGGGAGAATCCGTATAGGTGTTGAGTGTTGAACCCTAATCGTGAGAAATGGTAAGTAAAGCGTTGTATTTACATATACGCCCTGTGCGGGAGAATCCGTATAGGTGTTGAGTGTTGAACCCTAATCGTGAGAAATGGTAAAGTAAGCGTTGTATTTACATATACGCCCTTTGTGCGGGAGAATCCGTATAGGTGTTGAGTGTTGAACCCTAATCGTGAAATGGTAAGTAAATGTAAGCGTATTTACATATACGCCCTTGCGGGAGAATCCGTATAGGTGTTGAGTGTTGAACCCTAATCGTGAGAAATGGTAAATAAATGCCGTATTTACATATACGCCCTTGTGTGCGGGAGAATCCGTATAGGTGTTGAGTGTTGAACCCTAATCGTGAGAAATGGTAAGTAAAGCGTTGTATTTACATATACGCCCTTGTCTGGGAGAATCCGTATAGGTGTTGAGTGTTGAACCCTAATCGTGAAATGGTAAGTAAGCGTTGTATTTACATATCTGCCCTTTGTCAGGAGAATCCGTATAGGTGTTAGTGTTGAACCCTAATCGTGAAATGGTAAGTAAAATGTCGTGTATTTACATATCTGCCCTTGTGCGGAGAATCCGTATAGGTGTTCGAGTGTTGAACCCTAATCGTGAGAAATGGTAAGTAAATGCGTTGTATTTACATATACGCCTTGTCTTGAGGAGAATCAAGTATAGGTGTTTGAGTGTTGAACCCTAATCGTGAAATGGTAAATAAGCGTTGTATTTACATATCTGCCCTTTGTCTTGAGAATCCGTATAGGTGTTGAGTGTTGAACCCTAATCGTGAAATGGTAAATAAGCGTTGTATTTACATATACGCCTTTGTGCGGGAGAATCAAGTATAGGTGTTGAGTGTTGAACCCTAATCGTGAGAAATGGTAAATAAGCGTTGTATTTACATATACGCCTTGTGCGGGAGAATCCGTATAGGTGTTGAGTGTTGAACCCTAATCGTGAGAAATGGTAAATGCGTTGTATTTAC
Source organism: Camellia lanceoleosa (assembly GCA_025200525.1). Taxonomy (NCBI): domain Eukaryota; kingdom Viridiplantae; phylum Streptophyta; class Magnoliopsida; order Ericales; family Theaceae; genus Camellia; species Camellia lanceoleosa. The sequence continues at coordinate 96,063,978 of CM045768.1, forward strand.
ATATACGCCTTTGTGCGGGAGAATCCGTATAGGTGTTGAGTGTTGAACCCTAATCGTGAGAAATGGTAAGTAAAGCGCGTATTTACATATACGCCCTTTGTCTGGAGAATCCGTATAGGTGTTGAGTGTTGAACCCTAATCGTGAGAAATGGTAAATGCGTTGTATTTACATATACGCCTTGTCTTGGGAGAATCAAGTATAGGTGTTGAGTGTTGAACCCTAATCGTGAGAAATGGTAAGTAAATGCGTTGTATTTACATATACGCCACTTGTGAGAAGAATCCGTATAGGTGTTGAGTGTTGAACCCTAATCGTGAAATGGTAAATAAGAAGCGTTGTATTTACATATCTGCCTTTGTCTTGGGAGAATCCGTATAGGTGTTAGGTGTTGAACCCTAATCGTGAGAAATGGTAAGTAAAAGCGTTGTATTTACATATACTGCCTTGTCTTGAGGAGAATCCGTATAGGTGTTGAGTGTTGAACCCTAATGCGTGAAATGGTAAATAGCGTTGTATTTACATATCTGCCTTGTCTGGGAGAATCCGTATAGGTGTTTGAGTGTTGAACCCTAATCGTGAGAAATGGTAAATGCGTTGTATTTACATATCGCCCTTGTCTTGGAGAATCCGTATAGGTGTTGAGTGTTGAACCCTAATCGTGAAATGGTAAGTAAATGTCGTGTATTTACATATACCTTCTTGCGAGGAGAATCCGTATAGGTGTTGAGTGTTGAACCCTAATCGTGAGAAATGGTAAGTAAATGTTGTATTTACATATACGCCTTTGTCTTGAGGAGAATCCGTATAGGTGTTGAGTGTTGAACCCTAATCGTGAAATGGTAAGTAAGCGTTGTATTTACATATACGCCCTTGTGTAGGAGAATCCGTATAGGTGTTGAGTGTTGAACCCTAATCGTGAGAAATGGTAAATGTATTTGTATTTACATATACGCCTTTGTCTGAGGAGAATCCGTATAGGTGTTGAGTGTTTGAACCCTAATCGTGAGAAATGGTAAGTAAGCGTTGTATTTACATATCTGCCCTTTGTGCGGAGAATCCGTATAGGTGTTGAGTGTTGAACCCTAATCGTGAAATGGTAAATAAGCGTTGTATTTACATATCTGCCTTTGTGCGGGAGAATCCGTATAGGTGTTGAGTGTTGAACCCTAATCGTGAGAAATGGTAAATAAGCGTTGTATTTACATATCTGCCTTTGTCTGGGAGAATCCGTATAGGTGTTGAGTGTTGAACCCTAATCGTGAGAAATGGTAAGTAAATGTTGTATTTACATATCTACGCTTTGTGCGGGAGAATCCGTATAGGTGTTGAGTGTTGAACCCTAATCGTGAAATGGTAAGTAAGCGTTGTATTTACATATACGCCTTTGTGCGAGAAGAATCCGTATAGGTGTTGAGTGTTGAACCCTAATCGTGAGAAATGGTAAAGTAAGCGTTGTATTTACATATCTGCCTTGTGCGGGAGAATCCGTATAGGTGTTGAGTGTTGAACCCTAATCGTGAGAAATGGTAAGTAAAGCGTTGTATTTACATATCTGCCTTTGTGCGGGAGAATCCGTATAGGTGTTGAGTGTTGAACCCTAATCGTGAAATGGTAAATGTCGTGTATTTACATATCTGCCTTTGTCTTGGGAGAATCCGTATAGGTGTTATAGGTGTTAGAGTGTTGAACCCTAATCGTGAGAAATGGTAAGTAAGCGTTGTATTTACATATACGCCCTTGTCTTGGAGAATCCGTATAGGTGTTAGGTGTTGAACCCTAATCGTGAAATGGTAAATAAATGTTGTATTTACATATCTGCCCTTTGTGCGGGAGAATCCGTATAGGTGTTGAGTGTTGAACCCTAATCGTGAGAAATGGTAAATAAAGCGTTGTATTTACATATACGCCCTTGTCTTGAGGAGAATCCGTATAGGTGTTGAGTGTTGAACCCTAATCGTGAGAAATGGTAAGTAAGCGTTGTATTTACATATACGCCTTGTGCGGAGAATCCGTATAGGTGTTGAGTGTTGAACCCTAATCGTGAAATGGTAAGTAAATGTTGTATTTACATATACGCCACTTGCGGGAGAATCCGTATAGGTGTTGAGTGTTGAACCCTAATCGTGAAATGGTAAATGAAGCGTATTTACATATACGCCTTGTCTGCGGAGAATCCGTATAGGTGTTGAGTGTTTGAACCCTAATGCGTGAAATGGTAAGTAAGCGTTGTATTTACATATACTGCCTTGTGTAGGAGAATCCGTATAGGTGTTGAGTGTTGAACCCTAATCGTGAGAAATGGTAAGTAAATAGCGTTGTATTTACATATACTGCCCTTGTCTTGGAGAATCCGTATAGGTGTTCGAGTGTTGAACCCTAATCGTGAGAAATGGTAAATGCGTTGTATTTACATATACGCCTTGTCTTGGAGAATCCGTATAGGTGTTGAGTGTTGAACCCTAATGCGTGAGAAATGGTAAATGCGTTGTATTTACATATACGCCTTTGTGCGGGAGAATCCGTATAGGTGTTTGAGTGTTGAACCCTAATCGTGAGAAATGGTAAGTAAATGTTGTATTTACATATCTGCCCTTGTGAGGAGAATCCGTATAGGTGTTGAGTGTTGAACCCTAATCGTGAAATGGTAAGTAAGCGTTGTATTTACATATACGCCTTTGTGCGGGAGAATCCGTATAGGTGTTAGGTGTTGAACCCTAATCGTGAGAAATGGTAAGTAAATGTTGTATTTACATATACGCTGTCTTTGGAGAATCCGTATAGGTGTTGAGTGTTGAACCCTAATCGTGAGAAATGGTAAGTAAATGTTGTATTTACATATACGCCCTTGTGTAGGAGAATCCGTATAGGTGTTGAGTGTTGAACCCTAATCGTGAAATGGTAAGTAAGCGTTGTATTTACATATACGCCCTTGTCAGGAGAATCCGTATAGGTGTTGAGTGTTGAACCCTAATCGTGAGAAATGGTAAGTAAATGTTGTATTTACATATACGCCCTTGTCTTGCGGAGAATCCGTATAGGTGTTGAGTGTTGAACCCTAATCGTGAGAAATGGTAAGTAAATGTTGTATTTACATATACGCCTTGTGCGGAGAATCCGTATAGGTGTTGAGTGTTGAACCCTAATCGTGAGAAATGGTAAATGCGTTGTATTTACATATCTGCCACTTGCGGGAGAATCCGTATAGGTGTTGAGTGTTGAACCCTAATCGTCGAGAAATGGTAAGTAAATGCGTTGTATTTACATATACGCCCTTGCGGGGAGAATCCGTATAGGTGTTGAGTGTTGAACCCTAATCGTGAGAAATGGTAAGTAAATGCGTTGTATTTACATATACGCCCTTTGTGCGGGAGAATCCGTATAGGTGTTGAGTGTTGAACCCTAATGCGTGAGAAATGGTAAGTAAGCGTTGTATTTACATATACTGCCCTGTGCGGGAGAATCCGTATAGGTGTTGAGTGTTGAACCCTAATCGTGAGAAATGGTAAGTAAGCGTTGTATTTACATATACTGCCTTTGTTTGGAGAATCCGTATAGGTGTTGAGTGTTGAACCCTAATCGTGAAATGGTAAGTAAAGCGTTGTATTTACATATACTGCCCTGTGTGCGGGAGAATCCGTATAGGTGTTGAGTGTTGAACCCTAATCGTGAAATGGTAAGTAAATGCGTTGTATTTACATATACGCCCTTTGTCAGGAGAATCCGTATAGGTGTTGAGTGTTGAACCCTAATCGTGAGAAATGGTAAGTAAATGTTGTATTTACATATCTGCCCTTTGTCTTGAGAATCCGTATAGGTGTTGAGTGTTGAACCCTAATGCGTGAGAAATGGTAAGTAAATCGCGTATTTACATATACGCCTTTGTGCGGGAGAATCCGTATAGGTGTTGAGTGTTGAACCCTAATCGTGAGAAATGGTAAGTAAATGCCGTATTTACATATACGCCACTGTGCGGGAGAATCCGTATAGGTGTTGAGTGTTGAACCCTAATCGTGAGAAATGGTAAATAAGCGTTGTATTTACATATACGCCCTTGTGCGGGAGAATCCGTATAGGTGTTGAGTGTTGAACCCTAATCGTGAGAAATGGTAAGTAAATGTTGTATTTACATATACGCCTTTGTGCGGGAGAATCCGTATAGGTGTTGAGTGTTGAACCCTAATCGTGAAATGGTAAGTAAGCGTTGTATTTACATATCTACCTTGTGCGGGAGAATCCGTATAGGTGTTGAGTGTTGAACCCTAATCGTGAGAAATGGTAAGTAAATGTCGGTATTTACATATCTACTTTGTGCGGGAGAATCCGTATAGGTGTTGAGTGTTGAACCCTAATCGTGAGAAATGGTAAGTAAGCGTTGTATTTACATATCTACCCTTTGTCTTGAGGAGAATCCATTATAGGTGTTGAGTGTTGAAACTTGAATGCGTGAGAAATGGTAAATGCGTTGTATTTACATATCTGCCCTTGTGCGGGAGAATCCGTATAGGTGTTGAGTGTTGAACCCTAATCGTGAGAAATGGTAAGTAAATGTTGTATTTACATATCTACCCTTTGTGCGGGAGAATCCGTATAGGTGTTCGAACCCTAATCGTGAGAAATGGTAAAGCGTTGTCGTATTTACATATCTGCCCTTGTGCGGGAGAATCCGTATAGGTGTTGAGTGTTGAACCCTAATCGTGAGAAATGGTAAATGCGTTGTATTTACATATACGCCTTTTGTCAGGAGAATCCGTATAGGTGTTGAGTGTTGAACCCTAATCGTGAGAAATGGTAAGTAAGCGTTGTATTTACATATACGCCCTTGTGCGGGAGAATCCAAGTATAGGTGTTGAGTGTTGAACCCTAATCGTGAGAAATGGTAAGTAAATGCGTTGTATTTACATATCTGCCCTTGTGCTAGGAGAATCCGTATAGGTGTTGAGTGTTGAACCCTAATGCGTGAAATGGTAAGTAAATGTTGTATTTACATATCTGCCCTTGTCTTGGAGAATCCGTATAGGTGTTGAGTGTTGAACCCTAATCGTGAGAAATGGTAAGTAAATGTTGTATTTACATATACGCCACTGTGCGAGAATCAATCAGGTGTTAGGTGTTGAACCCTAATCGTGAAATGGTAAATAAAGTATTTACATATACGCCTTTGTCTTTGGAGAATCCGTATAGGTGTTGAGTGTTGAACCCTAATCGTGAGAAATGGTAAGTAATGTTGTATTTACATATACGCCCTTGCGAGGAGAATCCGTATAGGTGTTGAGTGTTGAACCCTAATCGTGAGAAATGGTAAGTAAATCGTTGTATTTACATATACCTTGCTTGTGTAGGAGAATCCGTATAGGTGTTGAGTGTTGAACCCTAATCGAGAAATGGTAAGTAAATGTTGTATTTACATATACGCCCTTTGTCAGGAGAATCCGTATAGGTGTTGAGTGTTGAACCCTAATCGTGAGAAATGGTAAGTAAATGCGTTGTATTTACATATCTGCCCTTTGTGGAGGAGAATCCGTATAGGTGTTCGAGTGTTGAACCCTAATGCGTGAGAAATGGTAAGTAAGCGTTGTATTTACATATACGCCCTATGCGGGAGAATCCGTATAGGTGTTGAGTGTTGAACCCTAATCGTGAGAAATGGTAAGTAAATGTTGTATTTACATATCTGCCCTCTTGAGGAGAATCCGTATAGGTGTTGAGTGTTGAACCCTAATGCGTGAAATGGTAAGTAAAAGCGTTGTATTTACATATACTTGCCTTTGTGAGGAGAATCCGTATAGGTGTTGAGTGTTGAACCCTAATCGTGAGAAATGGTAAGTAAGCGTTGTATTTACATATACTGCCCTCTTGCGGGAGAATCCGTATAGGTGTTGAGTGTTGAACCCTAATCGTGAGAAATGGTAAGTAAATGTTGTATTTACATATACGCCTTGTGTAGGAGAATCCGTATAGGTGTTGAGTGTTGAACCCTAATCGTGAGAAATGGTAAGTAAACGTTGTATTTACATATACTGCCTTTGTGCGGGAGAATCCGTATAGGTGTTGAGTGTTGAACCCTAATCGTGAGAAATGGTAAGTAAATGCGTTGTATTTACATATACGCCCTTGTCTTGGAGAATCCGTATAGGTGTTAAGTGTTGAACCCTAATGCGTGAGAAATGGTAAGTAAATGTTGTATTTACATATACGCCCTTTGTGCGGGAGAATCCGTATAGGTGTTGAGTGTTGAACCCTAATCGTGAGAAATGGTAAGTAAATTGTATTTACATATACTGCCCTTGTGCGGAGAATCCGTATAGGTGTTGAGTGTTGAACCCTAATCGTGAAATGGTAAGTAAGCGTTGTATTTACATATCTGCCTTTGTGCGGGAGAATCCGTATAGGTGTTAAGTGTTGAACCCTAATCGTGAGAAATGGTAAGTAAATGTCGTATTTACATATACGCCTTTGTGCGGGAGAATCCGTATAGGTGTTGAGTGTTGAACCCTAATCGTGAGAAATGGTAAGTAAATGTTGTATTTACATATACTTGCTTGCGGGAGAATCCGTATAGGTGTTGAGTGTTGAACCCTAATGCGTGAAATGGTAAGTAAGCATCGTATTTACATATCTGCCCCTGTGCAGGAGAATCCGTATAGGTGTTGAGTGTTGAACCCTAATCGTGAAATGGTAAGTAAATGTTGTATTTACATATACGCCTTTGTGCGGGAGAATCCGTATAGGTGTTCAGTGTTGAACCCTAATGCGTGAAATGGTAAGTAAATGTCGTATTTACATAGCTGCCACTGTGCAGGAGAATCCGCATAGGTGTTCGAGTGTTCGAACCCTAATGCGTGAGAAATGGTAAGGAAACGTTGTATTTACATATCTGCCACTGTGCAGGAGAATCCGTATAGGTGTTCGAGTGTTCGAACCCTAATGCGTGAGAAATGGTAAGTAAATGTCGTATTTACATATCTGCCGTTGTGCAGGAGAATCCGTATAGGTGTTCGAGTGTTCGAACCTTCATGCGTGAGAAATGGTAAGTAAATGTTGTATTTACATATATGCCACTGTACAGGAGAATCCGTATAGGTGTTCGAGTGTTCGAACCCTAATGCGTGAGAAATGGTGAGGAAACGTTGTACTTACATATCTGCCACTGTGCAGGAGAATCCGTATAGGTGTTCGAGTGTTCGAACCCTAATGCGTGAGAAATGGTAAGTAAATGTCGTATTTACATATCTGCCGTTGTGCAGGAGAATCCGTATAGGTGTTCGAGTGTTCGAACCTTCATGCGTGAGAAATTGAAAGGAAACGTTGTATTTACATATCTGCCACTGTGCAGGAGAATCCGTATAGGTGTTCGAGTGTTCGAACCCTAATGCGTGAGAAATGGTAAATGCGTTGTATTTACATATACGCCTTGTGCGGGAGAATCCGTATAGGTGTTGAGTGTTGAACCCTAATCGTGAGAAATGGTAAGTAAATGCCGTATTTACATATACGCCTTTGTGCGGGAGAATCCGTATAGGTGTACGAGTGCTTGAACCCTAATGAGTGAGAAATTGTATGTAAATGTTGTATTTGCATATATGCCACTGTACAGGAGAATCCGTATAGGTGTTCGAGTGTTGAACCCTAATCGTGAAATGGTAAGTAAGCGTTGTATTTACATATACGCCTTTGTCTTGAGGAGAATCCAAGTATAGGTGTTGAGTGTTGAACCCTAATCGTGAGAAATGGTAAATGTTGTATTTACATATACGCCCTTGTCTTTGGAGAATCCGTATAGGTGTTGAGTGTTGAACCCTAATCGTGAGAAATGGTAAGTAAATGTCGTTGTATTTACATATACGCCCTTTGTGCGGGAGAATCCGTATAGGTGTTGAGTGTTGAACCCTAATGCGTGAGAAATGGTAAGTAAATGCCGTATTTACGTATCTGCCACTGTGCAGGTGAATCCGTATAGGTGCTTGAGTGTTCGAACCCTAATGTGCGGGAAATGGTAAGTAAATGCGTATTTACATATATCTGCCACTATGCGGGAGAATCGTATAGGTGTTGAGTGTTGAACCCTAATCGTGAGAAATGGTAAGTAAATGTTGTATTTACATATACGCCCAGTCTTGAGGAGAATCAAGTATAGGTGTTGAGTGTTGAACCCTAATCGTGAGAAATGGTAAGTAATGTTGTATTTACATATCTGCCTTGTGCGGGAGAATCCGTATAGGTGTTGAAGTGTTGAACTTGAATGCGTGAGAAATGGTAAGTAAATGCGGTATTTACATATACGCCTTTGTCTTGAGAGAATCCGTATAGGTGTTGGTGTTGAACCCTAATGCGTGAAATGGTAAATGTTGTATTTACATATACTGCCCTTTGCGAGGAGAATCCGTATAGGTGTTGAGTGTTGAACCCTAATGCGTGAAATGGTAAATACGTTGTATTTACATATACGCCTTTGTGCTTGAGAATCCGTATAGGTGTTGAGTGTTGAACCCTAATGCGTGAAATGGTAAGTAAACGTTGTATTTACATATCTGCCTTGTGAGGAGAATCCGTATAGGTGTTGAGTGTTGAACCCTAATCGTGAGAAATGGTAAGTAAATCGTTGTATTTACATATACGCCTTTGTGCGGGAGAATCCGTATAGGTGTTGAGTGTTGAACCCTAATCGTGTGAAATGGTAAGTAAGCGTTGTATTTACATATACGCCTTTGTGCGGGAGAATCCGTATAGGTGTTGAGTGTTCGACCCTAATCGTGAGAAATGGTAAGTAAATGTTGTATTTACATATACGCCCTTGTGCGGGAGAATCCGTATAGGTGTTGAGTGTTGAACCCTAATGCGTGAAATGGTAAGTAAATGTTGTATTTACATATACTGCCTTGTGCGGGAGAATCCGTATAGGTGTTGAGTGTTGAACCCTAATCGAGAAATGGTAAATGTCGTATTTACATATCTACCCTTGTCGCGGAGAATCCGTATAGGTGTTGAGTGTTGAACCCTAATGCGTGAAATGGTAAGTAAATGTTGTATTTACATATACTGCCTTTATGCGGGAGAATCCGTATAGGTGTTGAGTGTTGAACCCTAATCGTGAGAAATGGTAAGTAAATGTTGTATTTACATATCGCCACTCTGCGGAGAATCCGTATAGGTGTTGAGTGTTGAACCCTAATGCGTGAGAAATGGTAAAGTAGCGTATTTACATATACGCCCTTTGTCTTGAGGAGAATCGATATGAAATCTGATAAGCGTAAATATCGGAGCCGTGTGTTGCATGCAGGTATTGAGCGGTGGTGTACAAGCAGAACGGTACAGGTGAGCAGAGTGTGTGCATACGATTAATACGAAGAAGTGTAAAGCAGACTACGTGTGTGTGTGCGAGTACGTGAAGTACGTAATGTAAATGTAAAACGGAAAAGGAGACGTACCTCCCAAGCTCGCCAGTAGCCTCCAAGCAACTGCCCGCTGCCACGGGAGACCGAGCTCATGTACCCGTAGAGAGTGGCCAAAGCTGTGCCACCCCAGTCATAGCGCAAGATGTCTCGAACGTCCACCAGTGCGCTGAGTAGGCAAAGAGGCACGGTGTTCGCCCGGTCGGCGAATAGGGTGGTCCCCAACAAGAACATCAAGAAGCCGCGTGCATACTGCTCCACGGCCACCTCGGTCATCGGGAGCGTCGGCGAGAAGAGGTCGCACCTGATCGCACCTCGAACCAAGAATAGCGGACAAAGCTCGGACGCGTGCAGGTGGAGCCGCGCCAAGTAAATGGATCTGAGCGGCAGTCCACTCGTCCATATCGATGTCGAAGGGGATCGGATCACCCCCAACCCCGATGCCAGTAAGCACCGAGAAGTCATAAGGGGTCATCGTCATGTCCCCAGTCGCCGATAGGTGGAATGAATCGGTGGTGTCCCACCATCTCTCTGCTAGGGCAGCTAGAAGAGGCTCGCAGAAGATGGCCGAGTCGCACCCTGCAGAAGGAACCGAAGCCCGCCTCATCTACGATGTGTCGGACTGCCTCCGGAAGCTCCAGGTACCAATCTCGAGCTGAAACATTCCCATACCCGCGGATGGTATGGGAATCTCTCTGTTTACAAACAAATGATCGCAAAGCAATTTGAAATGAAATGCAGTTCTGAGAAAACATGTTAAAGTCAATACAAATCTAGCATGCGTGCACGTTTTTCAGATTCAAACCGAAACCGGGTGCCGGTGTGCTTATAGTAAACTACAATATTATGATGCGTCAGTGTGTTTTTGAGTGATGCAGTGTGAACATAGTGCACGTGTGTACGTTTTTCAGATGCACGCAAATGTCAGGTTTCAGTGTACTATGGTAGACTACGGCCTGTGACGTGTCCGTATGTTGGTGAAGGTCAGCATACAGATATGGTGCATGTGTGCACATTTTTCGGATTCAAGCAGATATCGGGTCATAGTGTGCTTACAGTGAACTACAGCATGTGATACGGCAGCGTGTTCGAGTGGTTCAATTCAGTATAAATCTAGCATGTGTGCAGGTCTTCAGATTCAAATAAATACCGGGTATCGGTGAGTTTGCAGTGAAATATGGTGTGCCGTGTATATGGGTGATTGAGACTAAGTGCAGTGTGTGTGCATGTGTGTCGGTCCTAAGCAGATATCAGTTGTAAGTTTGTCTACAATCAACTACAGTATAGTGTATCAGAACTAAGCAATTAAGGGTTGTAATCAGCTATGGCAGTTGACAGTTTACAAATCTACATTGCAGAAAATAAAGCAAAGACAAGAATGTTACCTCAGAAGTGCCGAATGAGAGGTGAGAGGTCGGCTCGCGCAGCAAAAGCTCCGGGTCCAGAGCCCTGTCAAAACCGCGGAAATGGCGGAGTCCATCTGGCGGAAGTACGTGAATGGCCGGGCGGTAGGTCACCGGGTCGAATGGTCGCTCGCTCAGCGGGAGGAGCTCCACCCCGGGATCCATCTCGTGATCCGGGGGAGTCCCGACACGTGGAACATCATCGGCCATGGTAGTGGTAGCAAGAAAATAGCCGGAAAAGGAAAACCGGGTCGGAATATGAAAGGTCAACCGAAAAAGTCAACCCCGAGAGGGCCGGAAATGGCCGGGAAGGTCGGAAGGTGAAAATACACGGAAATGTAGAGGAAATCAGGGGGAACAAGTCCCGAAAAGGCGAAAATAGCAAAGGAGATCCCGAAATGAGATTTCAATCGGATGGAAATGTCCGAAACACGAAGAAAATCGCGAATCGAGCGAAATCAAGCCTAAAACTCAAAGAAATGAGCGAAGATGAGAGAACAAAGCTCTAGAGATAGAGAGAGAGATTTCGGCGGAGGAAAGTGATTAGAATAGGGTTTCAAGCCCTATTTTAAAAGACCCGAGTGAATTGCAGCGCCTCCGATCAGCGACTTTTGGCCGGTCGGCACTATTTTGTGCCGGTCGGCACATTATTGTGCCGGTGGAGGAGTTTATGCAGCCGGTGGCAGCCGGTAACCTTCCCACCCAGCCGGTGGTGTCCCCAAGGCCTTGTTTAGGCAAAATTAGTGTTTTTTTGGTCTTCATAGCTCAAGAAAGTGCAAGAAAATGCACCCCCGATGTTCAACCGGCCTCCGTTTCGACTTCGGACTGTGTCTACTGAGAATGGCACTCAAATTCAAGCGAAGATTGTATCCTTTTGTATCCTTTTGTCATTTACAGAGATTCAAAAGTTGCCCCGTGTGTGTCACGTGCATCTATCACATTGTCCGGCGCATCGTATCGCGCCATCTTGCACGTCCCTTGCGACTTGCACCGTTTTGCATTGTCGTGTGACATGCGTGTCATACTCTCTCATCTTGCATCTCATTTTGATCCACGTGAGGTGTACTACCTCACGTGCTTCATATTGCATCTCATTTTGATCCACGTGAGGTGTACTACCTCACGTGCTTCATTTTGCATCTCATTTTGACCCACGTGAGGTGTACTACCTCACGTGTTTCATTTCGCATTTCATTGCATCTCGAGGTACGTGTGCCTCGTTTTGCATTCCATTTTCCATCAAATGAGGTATGCGTGCCTCATTTTGCATTTCATTGCATCTCGAGGTACGTGTGCCTCGTTTTGCATTCCATTTTCCATCAAATGAGGTATGCGTGCCTCATTTTGCATTTCATTGCATCTCGAGGTACGTGTGCCTCGTTTTGCATTCCATTTTCCATCCAATGAGGTATACGTGCCTCATTTTGCATTTCATTGCATCTTGAGGTACGTGTGCCTCGTTTTGCATCTCATTTTGCATTTCATTGCATCTCGAGGTACGTGTGCCTCGTTTTGCATTCCATTTTCCATCAAATGAGGTATGCGTGCCTCATGAGCATTTCATTTTACAAAGAAGGTCCGGCGGGACCAAAAACACGCAAGGTCCGGCGGGACCAAAAACACGCGCGGTCTGGCGAGACCTTAAACCCGCTTGACTGCATTGTCACGTGCTTTATTACGAGCACTATCATGCATTTATGCTTTGTATCGTTGCCCCATCCGGGTCTGGCGAGACCTTAAACACGTACGGTCTAGGAGACCTTAAATCCTTCATGGTCTAGGAGACCTTAAATCCTCGGGAGGTGCGAGACCTTCGGTGTGTTAAGTCGCCCCTCATTGCATTTGGCATGCATTTCATCGCGCCGTTTAGCGCACCCTCATTGCACTTCATTTTCCATCCTTTGAGGCACGTGTACCTCATTGCACTCCATTTTCCATCTTTTGAGACACGCACGTCTCATTCGCCCCATTTGCATCCGTGTGTGTGTCTCATTTGCATCGCATACACTTAAAGTGTTGTGTAACAGTTGCCCCCCCCCCCGGTCTGGCGAGACCTTAAACACGTACGGTCTGGGAGACCTTAAATCCTTGGGAGGTGCAAGACCTTCGGTGCATTAAGGTGCACCTCATTGCATTTGGCATGCATTCCATCGTGTTGCTTCACGCGCCTCATCATTGCCCCCCGGGTCTGACGAGACCTTAAACACGTATGGTCTAGGAGACCTTAAATCCTTGGAGGGTGCGAAACCTTCACCACATTTGCATTCCGGTCTAGGAGACCTTAAATCCTCTGAAGGTGCAATTCCTTCGGTGTTTGTTGTGCCTGAACGACTTTCGGTGGTCTGGTAAAACCACCCGTCTGTGTTTGCGGTGAGTTCCTAGGAGACCAATGGGGACGGTGAAAACTAGAGTTCGAACGGCTTATGCCTAGAATGCAAAGGTTCGAGATTTCCGAGACTAAAGTCTGGTTTAAATACCCAGGGGGTGTACCCTCGGCTTGAAATCTGTATGGAAGCCCCATAGGTTGAGGCGGCGTGTTTACGCCTCAATTCTGGATACTGAACCAACCTAGTATATCGCCCTGTTGGGGGAATAGGGAAAGCTGCAATCATAGTCGTTGCATCATACTGCATATCATGCATCATTAATACTGCATATGTCATGCATTTCAAAATTCAAAAAATACAAAAATACATGCATTTCATGCATCATTTGTAAATATTGCATATGTCATGCATTTTCAAAAATTCAAAACCGAAAACAAAAAAAACATGCATATGTCATGCATCATCATTGTAGTATAGTGCATATGTCATGCATTTTATGTAAATATCCATTTCCATTGCATTGTAGTTGCATGCATCCACTGCATCATCTTCCATCTATGGCTTGCGCCTTTCCTTGTTGAGCTTGGTCTGGTATGTGCCCTTACTTTTCACGTCAAAGCATGGTTCATGTGCATCGCGCCTATTCCTTGATGAACTTGGTTTGAGGTTGCGGCACCTTTTCTGTGTTAGACATGGCTTGTATGTGTGCATGCCTTTCCTAAGCAAGATAAGGTTTGGCCCGCGCGCCATAATCGCCCATTGCATTGTAGTGTAATTGTTGCATCCGGCATTAGGATCATTATTCTCTCCCCAGCGGGTCGTCACCCCACTTATGTCATTCCACCCAATACTTGTTCTTGTGTCCGTCTACATCACTCATAGTTCAGACATCGTTCTATGGTAGACGGACTTGCTACTTCCATCAATCTATTTGACATTTGTGTGATTTCGAACCGCTCATGATTGAATCATGATTCAATTGCTTTTCAATTGCATTGCATATTATTTGCATTGTTTACATTTTGTTTTGTAGTTTTGCATATCATTTGCATTACATTTAGATTCAATTGCATGTCATTGCACTGTTTTGTGCACTTCATTTGCATTGCCATGCATATGGCTAACAATATTGTACCTGTTAAGTTTACTTTCTTTGCAGGCACGATATTGTATGTACGGCTCATTTGAGGTCGGGCCAGAACCGACGAGCCGCATAGGTATTCAGATCCTCCGTGTGAGACGCTTGAGAATTGCATAATTCTCTTACATCCTTCTGCATTATAGTGTAGATTGGCGATGCTAGCTTATAACCTGCTGCATGTGTGCTTCATTACGCCTTTCTTTGCATGATCATAAGTTATGCTCGGCTTCTTGCATCGCCTTGCATTTTGCCCCGCCTATGGCGCATACCTTGTTTTGTCTTGCATGTTTGTCCAAGTCTTGGCCTTGTCAAAATGGGTCGCTTCGGGCTTTGACATTCACTCCGTCATTGTTATGACTTTCGAAGTTCTGCCAAAGAGGGCAATCAGAGACACCCCATTTTGACCGTCCTCAAGACTTGGACGTCACCGCTGGAACACTCGGTGATTATCCATGTTTGTGTTTGTTTGGAGTTCGGGAGTTCTCGGCTCGCCCGCCTCAGACCTCGAACTTGACTGCTTTGTGTTTGGTTTTGCACCGCACACTTGTGCCTTGCCTTTGAGGCGAGAATGCCTTCGAGGCATCCCCACATACCACCGGGTTGTGGCTAGAGGCCACCGTTGGCTGGTGTTGCCACCGGCACTATTTTGTGCCGGTCGGCACTCTTTTTGGCAAAATGACCATTTTGCCCTGCCGACTGCTTTACAGCTGCTTTATGAGATATTTTTAGACAGCTATTTAGCTCTTGCTTCCCCTCCATACACGTGTATGGAGGGATGAGCCCTTGGATGACTTAGTTTGTAAGTCTTTGTTGCCTATAAGGAGAAGCTCTCTTCTCTTGGCTCAAGGGTTAGAAAATTTAGAGAGTTAGAGAGAAAAAGAGAGAGAGAAGCTCTGGTTTTTCTAGGGTTTGAGTTGCATACACCTTCTATCTCTATCCTTCTCTTGTGTGTCTAGGTGTTTTGTGCCTTACTATTGCACACAAACACCTAGTGTTTCACCTTCTCCTTGCAACTGAGGTTCTAAGGGCTGGTTTTTGAAGTTTTTGACAGATTTTGAGCCTAAGGAAGCATCAACTACATCTTTGTCAAAGAGGTCAACAAGGGTGAGACACTAACTCTCTTTTTACCCCATTTTTGTATCTTATTTTTACCTAGTTTAGAACTGTTTTTGTGCTTAGTATATAACACATAAAAGTTTTGTTTTTTAAGCCTCTTTATTGTTCATTAAGAGTGT